>JAYRBW010054902.1:0-11014 GCA_036023295.1 Invenusta paracnida | reverse complement strand
GCTAGTCGAGATTAACTGTTCTCGGGAAAAAATATTTAGTCTTGATTAGTTATTCTTGCTTTATAAGACCGACCCATAAAGAATAAAAAAATACAATTGCAAGTGCAGTCAAATATGGTCCATAATTGTGTAGGACGACCGCGAGTAGGTATATGCTTTTGATGATCTTCTCAGTGGCAAAAGTATAATGTAGGCGATGACGCTAACACTTAGACTTTATTTCTGACTCGTCAAACAGGTCTTTTGTGTTTGCTGATAGACTGATAATAAAAATTATATTTATAAATGATTAAGATATGGGCAGACTTCTATAATAATTACATTGTTTATATAAGCACGTACTAATGACTGCTTTTTATGTTTACAGAAGTATAGAAGTATTAAAAACATACCAGAAAAAGCGATTACCAATTCTCCCCCCCCCCTTCATATATCACTTTAACAGCATAGAAATCAATAATCAAGTGAGTTTTACTGATTTTATGATGAAATGAATAATATAATATGTAACAGAATTAGCATATTCCTAATTTTTGAAATTATATATTTTGACGACAATTGCAAAATGGGGAAATATGTTCAATGGAAGTAGTGTAACTAGCCATTCTATGTATATTGATACATTTCTATGGTTACAGATATGTGAAATATACACCTTATAAAATATTTGGTTTCTCAAAATAGCCTATATTTAGGAAATATTTTAAAATGTATAGTTTATAGGTTAATCTCTAAAGAAAAGGCTAAAGTAGTGTAATATTTAGCTCAAAGAAACATTTAAAACATCTCTTTTTTTATTATATTTTTATGATTTTTATAATTTTTTTTATTGATAGTGTGCGGCAGGTATTTTACTTATATAAGTTTTATGATAACAATTATTTTTTTATAATTTGATAAAAAAATGTATTTATATAGCATCATGGCAACTTTTTCAAGAGTAATTTATGTATAATATACGAATATTGCAGAATAATGGGATTTGTATTGACTCGCATTGTCCGATTTTGTCTAAAAATAATTTAAAATATATAAATTGTTTCAATTTAATTTTCCTGTTTCATTAAATAGTTATTTGAAGTCAAATATTTAATTATTAGTTTCAATATAAACTAATAAATATATATTTTTTAATGAATTAAAAATAATGCTTTAACGGAATTTCAATGTTGCATAGCACAGTATTTTTCAATGGCTTGTAATTAATATAATTAAATAAATTGAATAAAAATACGTGTTTTTAAATAGTAACTGGACAACGTTTATTACTCAATTTACCAAGATAATGTATGTATAAATAATGCCAAAATTAAAATAGGTTATCCGAGTTTGTCCTAAAATAGTATTTTTATTTCATTTATTTTTGTTTTGTTTTAATTTATTTCATTTTACTTTATTTAACTTTTCATTTAACTTTTTATTTAACTTTATTTAACTTTTTATTTAACTTTTATTCATTTACTTTACCTTTCATTAAATAATCATTTTATAAACTTTTACTATTTATATTTACACTATTATGTAATTATAAATTTTGGATTATTAATAAAAATGAAAATGAAGGTCGTCGTAGATATTTCACTACATATATTTTTTAGCACTAATTTTACAGAGTAACGAATTTAAGCTTATTTTTTATTGTTTTATGTCCGAAGGGCCTTATACAAAGCATTAATAATACGTTTAAGTGGACTAATTCATCCACTAATTCATCAGAGTAACAACTTACGTCACTGATATTTCAGCTTAAAATACTATTTATTTAATAATTTTCCAGAGCATATAGCTCTAATAATGGATTAATGCATTTAAATGAACTGTTTTAAAATGTAATATATCTTATTCTATTGATGAAATCAATAAAAATAACTATTTCAGCATTATAAAATAATTAAACCTTCAAAGGTTAATCATCACGTACATTTCAAATAATTTGAGACATAAGTAGAATGACAAATTATGTAGTCGACTGGCACAATATTGTAAACGATTGTAATACACAAAATTATCAATCAGTATTTAAATAACCATTTAGTAGCAGTAATGCACCTGCGTATTAAAACTGGTAACATTCATGTATTTTCAATACATCCACGCCTTATTGACTGTTAGCAGTAACATTTATAAGTTAATTGAGTAAGGAGAGATTACCTACGATGTTATGCATATCATTTAATTGGTCATGGCTTGTTTTTAATATAATATATACAGGTTAAAATATATAATATGACAATTTAAGTAAGTTTTTTTAAATTCAACTGAATATGACCCAGCGCAGCAGCTGGTTTATATACAATTTTATAAATAATAGTTATAAAGAATATTTATTTCAAAAATAGTATTATATACATACATAGTGGACGATTATAGTTTATTAAAATCTCTATAATTAGACTAAATAAATATGAAAGAGTGTAAGAGCGTGTATACAGCATGTTGTGTAACGTTTACCGCTTTTAAGGCAATTATTTTCTCCTGCTCAAACCAGAAGTATAAACGTATTCACAATCGACGTAGGTGAAAATAAATTCAACTGATAAATGACTACATCGCTCTTCGTCGGTGAAAAGAGATCATCATGGCAATTCATCATCCACAGTATAGAGATTGCATAAATGCAGCTTTAGTGTCAATTACAATTCCAGAAAAATTGCAGATTTTGGTGGCACTGCATCTTTTCTAACTATGAAAAAAGCACGGTGCATTAATGAACAGAATTCTTATTTTCTTATGCTGATATGAAAAACGAGAAATATATACATATAAATCAATTTAATTCATGTAATAGTAATGTGACAAAATACTAAAATGTATTACATTTTAATATTAAAATGAACAATTACTACTTATTTGCGGTTATACGAGAAAATAGCATTATAATCATTTCCTTTATGGTTTATATTTACTTTAAGTTCATTTTATTTTGCGCTTTGTTTTTGTATAGATTTATGTGTAAAACACATTGTATTATTATTATGGATTGTTAAACTAAATAATTAAAAAACTAAATAATTTTTATTCAAAATTATAAATCCGCTTTTTATATACCATAAATATCTAGTTACAATACAATATTGAAAATTATGAAGAAGTTTATCTCTACATTTAATATTGAATTAACATTTTTTTAAATCGTAAATTGCAGTAATAAAAATTAGTAAAATAATAAGTTATTAAATTAAGGACTATTAAGTTTAACATCACATTCTTATATATTCAAAGTAAATAAATTATTGCTTTAAGTAAATTATTACATCAAGTAAGATGTTACATGTGTTCAACACCAAAGTGAATAAACACATTGTTTACCTACTATCTACCTTCAACTCGAACTTACATACATGTTCACGTATCGAGTATAACAAACGCAATTTATCGTTGGCGGACATTTTGTAGTGAAGAGAGTGTTTGAGGGTTAGGTGGGATTTTGCTGATGAATCGAAGAGATAATTTGATCCCCTATGAGAGACTTGCAATCGGCTGCGGTGCTTTGCTAAGTTATGTGTACTATTAACTACTAAATGTAATTAATTGATATTGCTTAGGAAAAGAAAAAGAAAAAATATAGGAGATTCCAAAAGGGCCAGAAATATATATAATAAATAGAGGACGCTATTATCAATTAGTATCTAGCTAGGAGACAAGAATATTAAGTGAAATTCAAGCACAGAAATCAATGAAAACATTCAGTACTTTCTTTCTAAATTATGGTTAACTACTGCTGCCATGGTAACTATTTTATATACTTTGCAGTCACCCTAGCACTCTTTTTCTAAAGAAATGTAAAACAAATTGACTGATGGTGTGGGTTGTATATGACAATCAAATAAACGTAATTATTTCTAACGAAATTATAAATAAAATTAAGATATAAAGTCATATTATGAAATATGTCATGCCATGTCAATTTTATGATATAATAAATTAACCGTAATTATAATGTAATGTAGTTTTTAGTTATAAATGCAGATTAGTCCTCCATAACAGTATAATTAGAACCAAAAAAATAAACATTGTTGAAAAATATGTGCACAAAGAAATTCCTAGATATAAGTAATGAATAACATTGCAGCAGTTATGGACGAAATTTAATTTGTCATTAAATGTGTTATGACGTTGTCAATTTCAAGATTTTAGAAAAAATGTAAACAAAATGCAAAAGAAACGTACTTTTAAATAAGCGTTTAAATTCTAAGTGGAAAATCTACATAGTATAGTAGACTATAAAAATAACCATTGCACACCAAAAAAGATGTAGGTACCTACAATTTAAGTGTTTATACTTCTCATGTTTAATAGAAGACTGTTTTTCATAAATTATTACATACTATAATATATCTTGCATTCAAAATTAAGCAAGCATGACATCTACATATTATATTCTGCGAATCTTGACAGTATGTATATATTCTAGACTGTGAATCTGTAATCTTAAGATTCTTGTTTGACGGTGCACTAATAAATCAATAATAGATGGGGAAAACAGTACGGTTATTTTTTAAGTATCAGCTGTATTATATCATGATGACATTTCCAAATTTAATTACTGCATCATATATTGAACTACGTGGATATATAAAGGGCTACATATTTTTCGAACTATTTAATTTGATTTCAATAATATTTAAAAGCAATACTATAGAAGATATCTATTATAATATGTATTCTGATAAAATAATATTATCAAATTATATACGCCACTTTTTATTAACATATTATTTTACGCCACTTTCAATCAAACTTAAGCAAAATATAGTAACTTCATAATTTATGTAACGAAATATTTTATTAGAAAAACAAAACTTAATATGATCTCTAATGACCTAACGCGCGCGCTTATGTAAACGGTTTAAATAAATTGATATGAAGTAAATAAAATTATCGAGTTCAATTTAGAATCGAATTGCTTTATTTATTTTCTCTGCATAACAAAAGGTCAAGAAGTGTGCCTTAACACTGAATGATTGAGTTGTAATTTAAGACACACATGTGCGCGTTAATTGTTGAATAAATAATGATTAACATCAAATTCGATGTACCTGTTTAATGGATTCCCTAGTTGCATTATTAAAGCATAGACTTCATGTATTTTAATCAATGCAATTGATCTACAGAAATATTGAATAATTGATCGATTTGCCACTTTGACCTCAATATGGTTAATCGTATATATTATTTCAAAAAATTTGAGGAACTGTAAAATGTATGTTATAAAAAAGTATACCTTAAATGTATCTAAAACTATTTATAATTCTTTTAATTCAATTATGAGTATGAAAGTTAAAATGAGTAAACTTGATACAACAATTAAGCATTAAGTTATTCGCTTGGTACCCATTACAGCCCTATCGAAGTAGGTCTTCTTTTAATCCTGTTGTGTTAGCCATTGTTTGGACAAAACTAGAAAATCAGAAATACAGGTATGCATTATAGAATTTTAAAATCTAAAACTTTGGATCTAACATGTTAGTTTAAACATATATTTATATCTATTTGTAATACTCAAATTATTTTCAAATATTTATTTTTAGTGATGATAATAACATATACCCTTATTTTTTATATTTCTAAATTTCTAAAAATAGCTTTAAATAATATACTATGAATACGTTTTAAAACAATAGTTGATTTTGATTTAATGGTTATATGTTATGCTAATAACATATAACATATTTAAAACATTTATAGTCTGTAAAAGGATCAACCTTAATTGTTTTCAGATGAGAATTTGTTTGATTATAATAATAAATATTGAAAATACCCACTTTTAAATATTTAATTTTCTGGAGATAAAATAGACCACAAAGCGAATGTTACAGACACCCAAACAAAATAATTTTAATAATTTTTTAATAATTTTATAAATTTTAAATTGAATATATTTTTATTTGATAAAATTTAAGTATATTATGTCAAACTGCTTCTTAATAACTCATCTACATATATGTTACTTATTTATTGTTAATGTTACTTGATTGAAATAACATTTGATAATTGTTTTTTGTATTTTCAGTATTACTAATCGTGCGTACTTAAAGTATCATGATTTTAAACATGGAAATGAAATGAAAATTTGAAAAAGTCTATTAAATGTTGGAAACTTTTTGGAAATGGTTTAACATATTTTGATTCTAGCCGAATAAAATTGAAATGAGCGACTTTGATTGAAGATTTTATTAGATGTACTCGTATTTAACTTATTTGTTGTTTACTCCAATTATTAAAGTAGAAACAGGAAATGGGATGTTATATAATGAAAAAACAGATTCATGTACAGCCTTAGTAGTAAAATATATTCTTCAGTAATAACAATCTTCCAATACAAATTATACATATATGTATGCATATATCGAGTAGCGATATACATCATACAATGTATGTCGGTATATATATAAATATATAAAGAAGTTTGTCCTCATGAAATAGTCCGACATCCCCTGTTTTAGATACACTAATGCGCAATAACAATATTAAAGTTGGACATAGACTCCTGGGAATATGGCCATGCCCAAACTCAAGCATAACAATTCCGAGACGATGAGGCAAAAGCATCATGAACACACTCAAATATAGAATATAAGAGCAATTTCTTGAAACATTATATCCAGGAAAATGAATAAAGTCTGTACATATGCACACACATCTAGGGAAATATACATAATATGGATTTAAGGATTATTTATATACAAATCTCAAACCTAAGAATACACTGAAAATACTGTAAAATATATTATATATCTGAAATTGTATCGTTTATTTAAAAACGTCCACAATAATTGCGCTAAATGCCATTTCGCTATCTTCTTAACTTTATATCTATTGTAACTTTCTTATATGTTCTTTATTATTTGTTTCTTATTAAGTGGGTTATTATGCAAGTTTAACATTTAATTGATTGATATTTTTAAATTCTTCTGTATCTTTGTAGTAATTTATCAATATACAAATTTATAATACATGGTAAATTGCGATCTCGCTTTGCTGTGACATATACAAATCTTAATTAATTAGTCGCCATAGGATTAAAAAAATCAATCGATAAGTATCTCAATGTTTCTAAGAGTATGTACCGCGGCTCGAACTTGCTATCTAAGAGTTTTACACCTGTATTCAAACTCGAAGGTAGCAAGTTCGAAACCCGGACTCCTGGCTTTAACAAACTCATTTGCGCTGTCATTGAGAAAATTATTGATTGTTTAGTTTAGCTTATATAGCAACTAATTAATTATGATTTATATATATCCCGGCAAAGTGAGGTCACAATTTACTTTTCCTTATAATAAATTATCATAAGATTCATAAGAGTGTGTTAATTTATCATGAAATTCTCATGATAAAACTTTTAGTTCTCATGAGATCCTCCGAAATCGCTTTCTCGTGATTCTCATGAGATTGGATTTGAGCTATGTATTTATAAGTTACTTTTAAATCAGTTATTTTTGTTTAACCCCTTTTTGTTATATATGTAGATTTATCAAAAAGTTTATATACGGTTCATTTTTTAATAAAAAATGTAATATTAATAATTATTAACAATCATAATTGTATTATGTTCATAGAAATGATATACAGAATTATAACAGTTCGTAAATTAATAGTTCATATTAAAGGAAGTAAGATAGCATCTTTGTAACTTTCATATTTCCATCAAACCTTTAGTATAAACTTGAGTTCGTCAAAAACCAATTTTTAATGCATTTTTGACTTTTGGAAGTTTTATTTCAGTATTGCTTAAAAGCTACAATCATTGATTATAATCATAATAATTATTGATTATAAATAATTTAAAATAAAATAAGCGGCATTTTTTAAGATAACATCAGCTATTTTGAATGTGGATATTCAAATTGAATAGCTACAATCATATAGATCATTAAATCAATGTCTAATAACCATAGTTTTAATCATAAGTCAATTGGAATCTTTTTTATTAACTGTTTTTTGACTATTTTGAATAATTTAACATTTTATGTGAGTCATCCTTTGCATGTGTAACAGCAATCAATATAACGCATGTTATATAAGGAATTCATAGTGATATCATCATAAATCTTGGAATAAATAACGAAAAAATGACGTAGTTAAATTAAAACGTCTGAAACATTACAATTTGATAACATTAACATTTGTACGCTTGTTATACGCTACAGTATGTAGGAATTTGAGATTTAAAACAAAAATTAATACTTCCTTTAAACTTAACCAGAAAAATGGTGTGCTGCATTACTGTTACCGTCAGGAAAAATTGGGCTAATGGTAAAACTAGGCCGCTAATTGATACAGAATAATAATATATTCATAAAAATAGCTTTAAAGGGAATCTAGATATTAAATAATATATAAAATTAGAAATTAGCCAATACATATAACAAGAAAGCCAAAGAAATAAAATAAACATTATTTGAAAATAATTTTGTATTAAATCTTGGTTTACGAGGGATGTATTTATATTTTATTTCGTCTTTCATTTACTGAGTCAAAAACTTTACGTATGTTACATAATTATACTCAATACAGAATTAAAAAATGTTTTGCATATTAACACTTTTGCCAGTACAAGTAAAAATATATATAGCATATAATTTTGAAATATGTAATCATATCTCATTTAAAGTTATTATTCTTTTTTAATATTCTTCTTAATTTTTGTTCTAGTATATGTAGACAAGTTTAAAATGAATCATCTACATTTGCACTCGCTATGTGCTATTATTACTTAGATGACATTAACACATAATTGATAATAAACATATTAGTTATATAATCGGAATAATTTTGGAGTAAATTGGAAATTTATGTGATTTAAAATTAATACAACTGTCATATTTTTTTAATTAAATATAACAACGAATAAATATTTTAGTTACGTAAGTGGTTTGTAAAAGTTAAATTTACTACATTACCTTTGAAAATATACGATTATATTTCACATAGTTGATTAATTTGAAATTGTCTAATTGATTTGTGGTAATATTTAAAAGTATGCCTCATTTACATACTAGACTTTTTAACTTAATAAAATAAAAAAATAAATATATATATAATAAGTATAATATAAGTAATTTTTAAACATTTCTTCCTTATCTCACATTCTTGAGTAGACTAAAAAATGTTGCACACTTAAGTTGTTATTGAAACTATAACTATATATAACCATAGAGTAATAATACCAAGAGAGTTCACTTAGCGCATTTGAATGTATACATCTATCAAACTTTACATACAAGTAATTCGACCATGTAGATTTCGAATTTAATTTTCAAAATGCTTGAAAAAAATTGCCTCCCTGATTTAATGTAACATACTACTTTATTCCCATGAAAAGTGTTGAGTAGTATATTATTAATAAAAATCTATTTTCAATAAAATTTAAATAAGTCATTCAATCAAAACGAAAATAGTTAAAATAGTTATATTTAATAACATGTGGTCTAACGTAGTAATAATAACATCATATAAAACCATAAATGTTTGGTCCACACTATAAGAACCAAAAAATATATGATTGTAAAGAAGGCTCACTCTTTTGATTCAAGCGGAAAATCTACCATTTTGAAATTGCACCAAATATATAAAAATGTGCGTCAGAATGTCAGTTACAATAATATGTAATTTATAGAAGTATAGCTTAAATAATAATAAAGTTTTTCGATCGCAGTAAATAACAAGTTCTGCCTAAATTATTTGGTATGCATAGCCTATATTGTATGTGCACTTTATTTCGTATTCCTACGGTTTAAAAGTAGGCAAAACTAGTTATTTGCCGCTATCGAAAAACTGTTTTATTGATCAAGCTATACTCCTATAAATTTAAATATTATTGTAGCTCTAATTCAGGCACACATTTCTATGTTTCACTTTTCATATCGGTACTTAATTATATCATGTACATTTGCCAGTTTGAAATTCGAGCTTTTATACTGTTTTAGAACGTAAATTACCATCGTATTGGTGGGAATATAAAATTTCGAACTATGCATATTTTAACAAACATATTTACGTTTATTTGGCCGAGTGAACTCTCTTGGTATTATTACTCTATGGTATATATGGTACAATATAAACAACGTTTGCGTCACTAGTATTTCCGAGATAAAGTTGTGATATATGTCCATATATAAACATCATTATATATAGTAACTATTTATGTGTAAATATAAAATATTACATAAGGTGAATAAAAAGTATCATATGAAAATATGTATTACAATATTTGAGAAGTATTTATAGGTAAGATATAGGCAGCGCAGTAGAAAAATTTAGAATAATAATAACTTTAGAACCATTGTGTATTTGCAATTATGCTAAATAAAATAATTATGTATGCAATAATATTTTATGATAATAGATTAGTTATGTCAAAACTAATTTCAATGTTTATAACATTTTATACATATTTGGTATGTCTGTTATCTGTGAATGTACCGTCTGTCGTAATGAAACAATACATTCTGTAACCATTTATAACTTACAGTATAGCTACATAGAGAGCATTAATAAAATTATCAAGCAACTACATCATTAAAAAAATCAAATTTTATCGAGGAATAATATAATATAATTTTTTTATTTTGCCGTAGCTAGCGTTATACGTTTTCAATCTACTCGCCGTAGTCAACTGGTTAAAATGAAAAAAAAAGAGCTACTTGTTTTAAATAAGTAAACGTATTTTTGTTTAATACATTTTAGTAACAAAAGCGTCTCACAAATTTAAAAGGAAGCTTCGTAAACATTTTACAAAATTTAATAAAGACTACTACATATTTGAAGAATAATGAATATTATATACTAGTAATAATATTTATTGAGACGGATATTTAGTCTCTACAATTCTCCACATTGATAACCATCAAACCGCATAAGATCAAATGTGTACCATATGGTATAATCAGGCGTGGATCCAGAAAATCATATTGGGGGGGGATGCAGTAAAATGGGAAAAGGGCACTTTTTGTCTGACTTATCCATGTGCATGATATTGATATGGTATTGATAAAAGGGGCACTTTATATTT
>JAYRBW010054891.1:0-11015 GCA_036023295.1 Invenusta paracnida | reverse complement strand
TATTGACTCTTCAATTACCTTTGAAGAAGTGGTCTCCACGAAGGGTTACAGCCACTATTGCTAGACATTTCTTCTCCATGGTTAATCTCTTTGGAGTCAGAAAACAATCGTCATCAGGGCCCATCCATGAACCAATGTTGGAACAAAGTTGCAGCTTCTGCATGTAGAACCATTTCTCATCGATCCCAAAGATTCTTCTAAGAAAGTCTTGATTGTAAAGCTTGAAGAATTAATCCACAGAGTTTGACAAGACGAATCCGATTATTCTCAGTTAGGACATAAGGAACCCACTGGGTTCTCATCCAGATCTTCTCCAAGTCTTTGTTTAGGATTTGGTGAATTATACCATACAATAAGTTTGTCATTGTCATCAGATTACAAATTGATAGAGAATTGTCACGGGTGATGAGTTCATTAATTTCGTCAATGGCGTCCACTTGTTTGTCACTTGTTGGCTATTGG
Source organism: Invenusta paracnida (assembly GCA_036023295.1). NCBI lineage: Eukaryota > Metazoa > Platyhelminthes > Proseriata > Coelogynoporidae > Invenusta > Invenusta paracnida. The sequence goes on along the minus strand of JAYRBW010054891.1, from coordinate 10,553 downwards.
CAATTCCATATATGTGTAGTATATTTTGAATGTAAAATACACATTTAATTACGGATCACACTATATCATGTGTGTTCTTTACTGTATTTGGTGACTGCAGATTGTGAAAGGCACCTACAGTATGTAAGCTTTGTGAAGTGTGATGTTTTATTTTACAATTTTTATACTTCATTTTAATTGTTACACTACCAAGCTGTTACATAATTAATGTATTCATCTCTTATAACTTTACCAATTTAATTATAGAATAATCTACTACATTTGATAATTTTCTAAAGTAAAACATTGTATTTAACAACAACAAAAATGAGATATAAATGTAGTTTTTATTCACATTTATAGGAAAGTGTACAGAATCAATTGAGTTAAAAATTTTGTGAGCTTTACTTTTTCAATATTAAATTGTTTATTATTTTTGTACTATAACTAATTTTATTTTAAAATAATTTAACAGTAATTCTTTCTATATTTCGATTTTGTTACTTTTCTATTTAGAATTTATTTGTAATATTAAATATTTGACAATTTTGTCTTTATTAATTTGGATTTTATATTTTGAATAAAATAAAATAAACCAGTGTTTTAAAATAGCAAATATTTTGCGTTGGACTTATGAATATTGAGTAATATATAATATTGTGTATAATTAATATGAACAATGTTGAATATTTTTAAAGCTATAAACACTATTTTTATAATATATGTTTGATAAAATAAAATATTTAATTTAATTATAAATAATGTTGCCAAATTGTACAAATGCCTCAAATATTTTAAATTTAATCTAAGTTTATGTACAACTTTTAAATATATTTCCTAGTATTTATTTCTGTATGTCACTCGTTTATCATGTTTATTAATTATAATGTACCCTAACCTATAATTTTAATTTATTTATAATGAATTTTATATATAATGTAAATTGTAAATACATCTATTAATACATTTTTTGGTATTTTTAAACCAATTATTATAATTATTAATATTGATCTTAATATTTACTTCTAATGAATTGAATAAAATATTTTTTAGATTGATCTTTTTATATTCCTTACATACTAACTAGTGACATTTTTTTAATTTTGTTTGATATTTGAAGGTTTAAATTTTGATCAAATTAATATAGCAGTTATATGTATATGTTTTTTCATTTTGTTATATTTTTTTTATATCATTTTATTTATTATATACCTATTAATGGATTTATTGTAATATGTTAGTAATAAATGTCAAATTTTTTAGTTTCACAAGTTTATTGGTAGCTGATTAATATACTATAACTCATGGTTTTATTATTTATTTCATTAATAAAATAAAGATAAATAGACCTACTGTTACAATTTTTTTAATTATCCAGTAAAAATGTTGTAAAATAAAGAGACAAAAAATTTGCTTCATATTTGAAGAGCTTTAATTTTTACATAATTAAATTTTAAAATTGTCGAATAATTTTTCTTTTAATGCATTTGGTCTAAAATAAAATGAGCATAGAACTTATTATGGTTTCACACTTACTTGTGATATTATTATAGGGTTCTTTCCCTCTATTTTCTTTAAAGGATTATAATAGTTATGTCATGCACTTTCACTATTAGCTATTAATGTTGTACGCATTTTTATTGTCCTTCACATCACGCATGTGTAACTTGTTTATAGACAGTATATAGTAAGCACTAAAATCACTACAATTGCGAATTATTACAGTACGTAGTAGGATTGAACTGGGTAGATATTAGATATATTTTCGGGTCAATGTTTGTATTGAAATTTTATTCATTTGTATTGGGAAAATACTGCTATTAACAAAGTGATTGTTTCATTACATTTGTAAAATGAAGGCGTACACTTAAACATGAATTTGTCATACGCATGCATGCTCAGATTTTTACAGTCGTGAAAATCGATTATTGAAACATAAAATTACGCAAGGCGAGCTTCGTTTAGTAGTTATTTAGTATACGTTCTTTTCTGTGAGTTGATTGATAAAATCAATTTGAGACAATGTGTAGTTGTTCCCCTGACTGATTATACTGACGATTAGAGGTTGAAAGCTCCATTTCTGATTAAGATTGTGTCTAAGCCATAGTGCATTCCAGTTGTGTTTCCGACCGTTATCCAGTTAAGACTTGTTATGGTTTTCCTCCTCTGAGTGGAATAATATACGATTCTGTCTGTGATTCTTTTTATCTTTCGGTGAATCAAAATGTTGTCTTCGCTTCATGGCTTATCGTCTGGTGTAATGTGTGAGTTTTCGAAAAGTTTACCACAATATTGCAATTTATTGTCAGTTTATTATAGAATTATATTTATTACATTCTCAATAATATCTATAACATGCTGTTTAGTAATAAAGACGATGTAGTTCATAGTATAAGTATTGTTTGTAATTCTGGATCATATTTCTTTACTTTAGTGTCTACTGTATATACGATTCTGATAATATGTCTAGTTATTCATCGGATTTATATGTCGATAATATTTATATATATAATGTATCGTAATGCATCGTTTAAGCAATTTCGATTTTTGTTCCTCTTGTTTGATAATGCATTTATATAGTTTTATTAAACGATGCGTGTCTAGTTATTAGCAGTACAATTATAATACATTTAAAACATGGAGGAAAGTTTCATTAAAAATGTATGATTTCTCTTTACTTGTGACTATTTCTTCTTTTCATTCATTTTACAATCCTTTTGAGTATATTCGCTAACTGATTTGATTTTTTAGGTTACGGAATACTTTTCTCGGTTAAGTTATTGTTCAGCATCAGGGTTACAACCATATATTTCATGATATAAAGGTAGAGACCCGTATAGGTGGTCTCCAGTTACTTCTCGCGTATCACAAAACGAACTTAGTCACCCACAGCATTATAAGTTATTTATAATTTAATTAATTAATTAAATATAAATTATAAAATATCTATTATTATTATATTTTTTACGAAACTTATCAAATCTATTTCTAAAAAGATTTCGATGTTACGCCGCTAAACTACAATAACTTCACCCTTTTCTCTGAAACATTGACATTTTCGGACGCTAAATAATGTTATGATTTTTAATATCATCCTATATATTGTTGAATAGTCCAAAATGTCTTACTCATCTATAACACTGCTATTTTGCGAGTCTCTCCCGTCACTTCCTCGATTTGATCTTTCTACTTAATCTTCTTTTGTAACCTTCCTAATTGGCCCTCATTTCTTTACAACAAAGCGTATATTGAATGTCCATGTATTCTTTCCATTGCTCTATCTCTTCTCGGACTTTGATTAAGATTCGTGATTAACTAATAAAAGCATTCGTTAAACATTTTCGATATTGTTTTAGTCGAATCTACCCTCTTCTATTGTACGAGTACATGGTTTATTAATCTTGTGAATATATTACAATATATTGTATTGCGCTAATATAAAAGTTGACTTCTCAAGATCGTAGATTAACTCCCTTTTTTCGTAATCTTTTTTCACCTTATTCCTATTTTCACAGTCTGTACTAAAGAGTCCTAATAATAACTATCTCTTGCACCTCCGAACGTGAAGGTAACTTGACATCGTGCTATATATATCTATCTATCTATCTATTTTCCCTCATTTAACATCGCGCCTCAGCCATCTTTTTCTAGTTCTGTAGGGAGTCATTAAATAAGCCACCTATAGTCAATCTTCTGTCCATTCGGTAGTAGCAACTAAAATGGCGAGGTCTAGCCTCTAGCCTTAGTACGCATCATTATTTCGACCTACCTCGTCTAACTATCGATGTCGAATTACTCACCCCTCCACCTCCCCCCTCCACCTTCCCCACTCCCTCCACCTTATCCTATCGATCAATCGATTGATAGTGTCGCCCTAGCATACAAATGCTCCCTTTATATATGTGTCTTTTCGATATAATTTTCATTCTATGTAAATTCTAGGTGCGCACTTATTTTGAAAAGCCTTGAAAATGAAATTGTATGCAGTCGTTAAGCATTTGAAAAGTAAAAAAATTAATTTAAGTCTATGTGTTTATAAGCTTAAATGTTAATTTTGATTTAATGAATTGTGTTTTCATAACAAATTTATTCATTAGAAATCCTAGTTTTTTAATACTTCTGTTAAATCGCTTGGTTCGTATTAAGACATTATTTTCTGTGAATAATACGAACAACATTTCATCCAAACTTCCTTTTCTATTATATTAACTATTTTACATTTAAACGTTTATGTTTTTGTCAAGCCAAATGTGTTGTCACTGTAACTTTGATTAGCATTTTACGTGAATGAGAGAGTTAAGAAATTAATTTTATACTAAACTAGTGTGCTTTTCATTTAAATATTTCTTGTAACGTTTTCATTTCACAGTATATAGTGTACAAAATGAGTTATTTTCTTTGAATAAACACTGTAATGTATTAAAATAGCTTCATTAATTGATGAAAAGTTAAATATTTATTTACTATGTTGAAAAGCTTAACAACAGAATATTGTTACTCTCATTTTTCTTACTTGCACACTTTTGTGTAAACATTTTAAAATCAATAACAACTATTTTATATTGCCGTTATTTTAAATAAAATTTTTTGCAAACTAATCTCAAGCGAATTTAAAAACACATAGCTAGGTACACTCGGGATTATTATGACATTGTAAACTAGGTGCCACTTTGTAGACTGAGTAAAGACCAGACATCGAGTTATAAGGCAGAGTAAAGTCACGTGACTCCACATGGAAACAACTTCAATTGGCTAGTTTAAATTGAATAATACTATAGCTATAGGTTGGCTTCATTTTTATGATATATTTCACAAAAAGGTTAATAATTATAGCTTTCAAATGATATAAAATTGTTGTAAAAAAGTGTGTCATATCTTTTGTCATAGCTAAGTCGTTGCACATATAAGACACGTTAGTCTATAAATAGCTCTTGGGTTTCCCCCTTATTTAGGCTTTTCTGCGCTGGCACACTAAATCCTACGATGAATCATCATAACCGTGCCATTTCTCTGCTGTGAACTATGTATTTAATAAGTATATTTTCTCATCCACCGAATACATTTGGGGGGGGGGCAAATTTCCTTGTCAGCCTTTTTAGTCAACGCTTCTGGCTCTCTTGAACCATGGAAATGACCATTATCGCTCTCTTCTCTTCCCATCTCGTCATCTCTCTCTCTCTCTCTATCTCTCTCCAGCGCGTATGGTGTGTTGTTCATCACCACCAGCGGAAACAATGTCTACAAATGGCGACGCAGTCAGCGAGAGCGGTGGCACAACCGTGTCAGACTCAAAGAACTTCTGGGAGGGGAAGAACTACTCGCGAACGATACGGCGGGTGGACGATGCCCACAAGCTCTGCAATCACCTGGCCTCGCTCATCCAGGAGCGGGCGGACATTGAGAAGGCCTACGCGGCCAGCCTCCATCGTTGGGCCGCCAAGTGGGCCGCCTTCATCGACAATGGGGAGTGGGAGTGCCGCACTGCCGCGGCCGCCTGGAAGGGATTCTGTGCGGAGGCGGACAGTTTGGCGGATATACACATGGTGAGTGGCGTTTGGTCATTACCGCGCTTGGGAAATGTCGCAACGGCGCTTTATATACATACCTGCCTTGGGAAAATTTAATTGTTACTCAAGTTGCGATATCTATTTATTGATATTAAAAAAAGGCTACATTATAAAAGTATGTTTCGATGTATAATTATTTTCTTTCTGACAAGTGGATATAATTTAGCCCAACTATCATCATTTAAACGAACCGTGCGTGCATAAATTCTTCAACCACACCCTATATTATTTTAATTTTAGCTGTTGCCTCTTTCTTTTTATATGTAACATTGTGGCGCAAGGAATTCTTGATGTCAATTTTCATACACATCATATTTCATGAAGTACCTAGGTATATGAGGGATGTAAGATTTGAAATATTCATTTTATAATATCCACTTTGATAATATCAATTTATTAGTTTCGTCTAGATTAAATATTACTGATTTTGTAAACTAAACACGCGATATTTCCATTCTCTAACATCTTTACTATGTTGACTTGCAATAAGGAGGAGTGATCTTAACGAGCTACTATTTATTTATTTATGCAGTTTGAAGGCTTTCACCGCTCTTGAACTATTTCTATAAGGCGGTAAACCTCATTTTTCTTTTCCCGAGGGATTTCTTTGTGAAACGTAATTTGTCCGATTAGAATTTTGAAATATCGTAGAATTCGATAAAAGAGAGTTGTGGAATCGAGGCTGGTCACGTGACTCAGGAAATGGTGTTTAGGAAATTTAGGCGAATTTGTAAGTTAATTGAACGTGTTCTCTTTTAAATTGCGAAAGTATGTTTTCTAACTTTTTTGCCTTTTGTCGCAAAATGTTTAACCATATTATAGTACAAAACAATTTTTATTCTTAGTTGTAGAAAAGTTTAAGAAAGCGCAATTTTCTTATTTCTCAATACTTTCTCAAGAATTATATTCTTTGAAGAGGTTCGTCGAAAATGTGTCTTTTTATTGTAAACATATCACGTGAAACATAGCATTTGAAACAGTTCGCTTTTTGTTGTTGATAACTTTAGGTAAGCCAAGTTAATGTCGATAATAGATAAAATCAAGTTTAGAATAGCACAAGGCAGGGTTAGTGCGGCATCCTGTGAAAATACTGGTATCTAAACCAAATTGAAAGTGTCCTGGATTTACGAACCTACTTACATAAATTCGGATTTCCCTGTTTTTGGGAAATGGCTGCCAAATTACAGAACTACCCTCATTTTATCAACAACAAAAAACGTGCGAAATATTATGAAAACGTATTACTTCGATATCACATATCTTGGTTTGGTAGTACAGGGTAAAAATAGATCATCTGTAATATTGGTTAATCAGTATTCTGCACCTTAAAATGTCCTCCCTATAGAGGCATATAGACATGAAAACTGCATAAAGATATAATAAACTGTAGAAGCGACATGCTATCTACTGAATCGTGCAGTTTTAACAATTTTGATAAGTAAAATTTATAGGATGATCGTTTTTGTCGTCTCTATATTTACTTATAACTCTTTATCCGTTCCATTCGCCATCGCAGGAGATCCGCTCCCGCCTTCTGGAGGAGTGTCAACGCGAGCTGAAGACCTGGAAGAAGGAGTGCTTCCACAAGTCGGCGCTCCCCGGGAGCCTCAAGGAGACGAAACAGTTTGAGGCGGACTTTGACGAGGCCCAGCGGCCCTGGGCCAAGCGCTACAAGCACCACCTCCTCGCCAAACAGCAGTACTACAAGGCCTGCAAGTGCCACAAGTCCACACTCCATCAGGCGCACAATGCCAAGCTGGATGCGACCACTACTGCGGAACAGGTGGGTGGCGGAGTGCTCTGTTGGTCTGGATGCAGATTGATATACTGTAGTAAATGAGTTCCCTGTAAATTAATTAGATGGCATTTTTTAAACACCCTGCTCTGACTGGAATTTTGAAGCAATATAGTCGTAGCACTCCACTAAATTGTTACTAATTACTAGTTAAAGGGGGTAATTATTTTATTTTGCATCCTCATTTGATAATATAGATAAACTTCGGACACGTTGTTCTTATATCTTACTTACTAGTGACCCAAAAATCAAATTAGAACAGTCTTACTCAAGCATTCAACTACAGCATTCAAAAGCACAAGTCAGATCAATGATTTATGGTTAAGGTTTGGCATTCGCTAAGAATCACTTACATTTTCAACTGTGGCCTTTTTTACATATACATTGAAATGCTTGTTAGGTGCGCATTTTTGATGAAGTGTAATATTGTTTCTAATTATAACATTTATAATAGGATTTAGATGCAATTTATGCTCCATGCATAATAATATTTTATCTGTAATACATAATATGTATACATGTAAAGTAATTAATTGAAAACAAAAGTTAGATCAACATTTTAATGATAGGGATTATTAATAACTTAATATTGCAAAAAAAGATCAATAGTCCAGGTTTTAATATGAAACAGAATTTTGTTTCATATGAGTTTAATAACTCAATTAAATGTCACGCTAATTATCTCTTTCAGAGTCACCATTTCTCTTTTTCTCCTTGAGTTCGTTTGTTTTGTAAATAATACTTGTCCCCTTTCGAGCTGTTCGGCAGTACTTTACTAGTTTAAAGAACATTTTGGCACTTTGCTTTCCTCGGAAATGTTCTCACGAGCTCTATGACACCCAAGCCATTGTATCAAACCAGGAATAGTGTAAGAGAAGCCAAAGAGTTGCCAAATGTACTCGACTCAGAAGGGAAGATGGCTTGAATGAATGGAGTGACAATGAACCGGCAAGAATTGATTGCCACTACCGCCATTGATCCACTCCCCTCTCTACACAAGGATATCTAATTCTTCGACCAGATTCCTGCCTTGTCTTATTCTTATTGCTGTCTCTAATGCAAAGTTTTCTGTTCTCTCTACAAGGTTTCTCGTCTCCCCACGTCTTAATTACTCTATTTCCTCTTTTGCTATTTTTCTTCTTCAAACTTCCATATCTTTGTAACCTTCTCACCTTTTCTCTTATTCCCTAATGTTGTATCATCGAAACTCTTAGTGTCTTACACATTCTCGTATTCTCCCGTTTCCCCTTCGTTTATGCTCTCCTTCCATAAATTAGTTTCCTTCTTTCTCTTTAATTCTCTTTTTTTTAACTCTCCTTTCTCTTCTATCTTCTCTTCTCTACTTCTTTTCTCTCTCTCTTCACCTCCTCACCACTCTTCTCCCCTCTTTGGCGTCTTCTCTTCTCATCTCAATTCTCCTCATCACTCTTCACGACTCCTCTTTCTCCCCATAACAGCACCGCAAACACGAGGAACGATGCAAGAACACAGAACGGGAAATGGAGAGGTGCCGGGACACCTACAAGAATGCACTCAACGACCTCGATAACGACAGTCGTCGGTACATGTACGACATGACGGGTGTAAGTTTTAGTAATACCCACTCTGGAGATCACACTAAACCTTCATTATACTCTGTATTTTTATAATAGTTTCTAAAATATAGATAGTTTGAGTGAACAGTGATTTAAACCTATTATCTAACGTATATTTGAAGCCTCTTGTACATATACATACCTAGATAGACAATAATAATCTACATACAACGTGTGCCCACCGACTGTATTTCTATTTGGATGCTAGCACTTCTTCATCTCTGATTGTGTTATTTCACTGTGTCATATTAGCGTACAGTTTGCGAGTTGCACTATATCCAGGTGGAATTTCAATTCTAGGTTTAAACTTCGTTTTAATCACGTTCGCATCTCTTGATTTATCTTTTTTAGAATGAGTGACGCTTTTTTTAATGCTTCAATTTTAGGTCAAGTATTGCAATTGAGGATTCATTGTTGCAGAGTTAATATTGTCGGCTTCACTTTTCATTTATGCAATTTTCTCGTGAATTATTAATTTAAAATCTGATAATTTAGTTTTATCGCGTATAGTATTGATTTTAATGATTATGCTGAAGGATAGTTATTATATAAATCCAAGGAAATTCAGTGATATACCGGTCCAGATTCTGGTATTAGAAGGGTATATACGCGTAGTATTGGTGTGGTGATGCATTACTTTTTGTCAGAGAATCACTCTGAATTTATGTTTTGTTAATTGTTATCAGTTAATTAGTCTACGTGTCTTCATAAACCTTTGTAATTCAACGTGCTAAGTGCTGAAAGTCAATGGGAAGCTTTAAAGGCAATTGATGGCTTTATTTTGACAAGGTAAATGGGATTTTTTAATATTATCGCAAGGCTTGGAAGTTATTATTTTGGGTGTATTCTACATACTAAACATTATTTCTTCGAGATGTACCTACATTTTAGTGTAGGCAATCAGGCAATCATTTCTTCACTCTGAATTAGTGTTGACAACTACTTACTATATTCTACATTGAATTCGAAATGCAGGCGTGGCACGTTTATTACGGGGTGTTTCCAGATATTCGTGTCTATGTCAATTCAAATTGCTGTATCTTGTTAAACATGGTCGACACCTACAATGTGTAACTTTTCTTTCGTTAGGTATAATTAGAATTATTTTATGTTTAGGCGTTGTTGCCTTCTTAACTAGTATATAATTGTAATATAAATTATATTAATATATTATTGTAATTATATATATTATATTAATATATAGATATTATTTTTATATACTTTTTGTTTGATAATAACAGCTGTCTCTGTAGCTAAGCAACCAATGAAAGACCTTGAGCATTTAGAATTGCCCAATAGCCGCCTAGTAACGGGGTTATTTGAGGTCAGTTATCGGCATTCTTTTAAATGATGTATCAGTTTTAATTGTGCCAATAGTTTGACCTTTAATAACCGCGTGGCCTATGGGGGTCAATAATGTTGGTGCCTCGTTCCTTGTACCTGGAAGGTGCTAGCTGCGTGACTATTGGGTCGGTCAATGTTGGTACCTTGTTCCTTGTAGCTGGAGGGTGCTAGCTGCGGGACTATAGGGGGGTCAATATTGGTACCTCGTTCCTTGTAGCTGGAGGGTGCTAGCTGCGGGACTATAGGGGGGTCAATGTTGGTACCTCGTTCCTT
>JAYRBW010054890.1:0-31743 GCA_036023295.1 Invenusta paracnida | reverse complement strand
CCATAGATCTGTGGTTCGAACTCTATATGCAATAGCCTACAAACCCATAGATCTGTGGTTCGAACTCTATATGCAATTAATAGCCTACAAACCCATAGATCTGTGGTTCGAACTCTATATGCAATAGCCTACAAACCCATAGATCTGTGGTTCAAATTTGGCTACGTACTCCTGGTTGTAGTATACTGTTTGAGCTGCCGTATTGAGTCAAACATGCTGACTGGTTGAAAATTGTTGCGTCCAGTCAGTTTAATGATTATGTATATACATACATATATGCTTCCAGATGCAAGGGGTAAGACATGCAAAAATCCATAAAAGTCTACTTAATAACATAATATTATAATATAAAACAATTTATGTATAAATGTATGTGTGTGTGTGTATAGAGAGATTTAATATAGACATACTATAGGCATACTATTTATATTCCCATAAAAATTAGGAAATCAATAAAGAAGAAAAATCTAAGCTATACTAAAAAGGTATGTTATTATATTGTTCCCTTCTGTTTGACTAAAAAAGGGGAATGACATTAAAGGCATAATTTATCTCTATAATAGACATATCCTTTCCATAATTAAAGAACAATATCATTAAAAACTAACAAATTAACAGATATATATTCGATCGTGTTCTAAACGATCTATTTACTCCTTCTTACTGTCGCCTATAGGTAAAATAAATAGGATATATAACTAATTCAACATGCCGAGCTCCGATGACTTTACTCGTACGACTGCTTACAAAGTGGGGCTCACTTTTGTAATTTACTTCTTATAGGTATAGGTATAGACTTCCATATATTCATAATATACCTATTATGTTTAAGGCTTATCATTTGCACATGTATGCTGTTTAATTTGTTTTTGTGTATAGCTCTATAATAATAATCATTGACAATTTAACTTTAACTGAGTAAAACAAAAAATAAAATAACAATTTTCCATTTGAAATAGGTATCAAAAATTAAATTGATTTCTACCAAAAACAAAATATTCATTAGTACCTATATTATTTTAAGTGCGTTTTGATGTTTTTCGTTGTTATATTATTAATTTAATAATCAACTATGAATACAGTTCTTCAGATTTTTACTAAGATTTATATAATAAGCAAATTAACGTTAACTGTCCAAAAAAATCACCTAATATATATTTTATCAAACAACTTTTTATTTTCAGAAGTAAACAAAGAACTTATAATTCTTCTTCTAGAACGGGACGAGCTACATTTGAATCAGACCTCGGCACTGGCAGATGTTGGTGACCATATCAGGTAAGAGACTTAGGATGAATTCCTAATTTTGATCAAATTTAGAAATTAAGATAATTTTAAAATATTTACCCAATAATAAATATTTTTCCTCAAAATATTTAATTCTAATTAAATGTTTTACTACTGCTAAAATACTAGTAGTATATATTGTTATACAGGTTAGTATTATTAATTCCTATTTTGCACTTGTAAATTAAAAATAAACATTGCGACAATGGGATATTTAAATAGTATAATTATTAATTATGTGTATTTTGATAAAAAATATAAAAATGCAATCTCTCATGTCATTATTAATTAATTAATTACCTATTATTATCCGCCGATATGTAGACGAACTAAAGAAATGGCCGAAGATATCAAAGCAAACGTTCGTAGCGCCGGCCACTTCCGTCTCACTTCTCCACCCACAAGCCCCAGTAAGACAGCTCAATCCAGCAAGATGTCCGCCTGTCAACCTGCTAACACCAAACCACACTTGTCGTCGAGACATCCCGTCTCAATCTTTCTCACTGGAAGCTCCGCGTCACAATCTGCAGCGTCAAACAATTCCTCCAAGCCATCGCAAACACTCAAATTCACTGATCGTTTGGTTCGGTTCTTCTCCAAACGTTAATATATCATAGCAGTCAAAGATAAATTGATTAATGACAATATATAGCAGTTAGGTACGTTTTATAACGTATGAATAAAATAATTAATTTTCTTATATTTATTTAGTATAGGTATTCATTATGTATTTAAAGAATAATAATGAATATTAAAATATTGAATAAATACAAACAAACAAAAAAAATTTTTTCACGGACTACTTTATTAATTATTCCCTGATATTTTCTTTTAAAAATTCCGAATATGGGAAACATATTTTAATATGCACTTAAATATATTATGCAACCTTTGTATTTAGTATGTAGCGATTTGCCTTTTTCCATATTTCCTTTTTCAAAATTCTATATATTGTCACTAATCTATTATCTTTACAATTTGTAATACTTCTGCACTATCATAACTTTTAGCACAAAGCTTCATGGAGAAAATATTCTGTTTTGTTTCTAGAAACACATTTATTTTGATCAAGATTTTTCGAATTAATTTATTATCTCTTTGATTTTAGGGTTTACCCATTTTATAATACATAATTGAATATTTCAATTTTTGAAAATATTCTTAAATTAAGAATTAAAATAACCCATCTTTCCACGAAAATAAAAAAATTTAAATATTTTATGTATCTTCTCAAAATTTTAGTGCAAAATATAAAACTTATTTATTTCCATTGCAGATAAATGAACAAGCAAAAGGAGACAATTATATTTTGCACAAATAAAAGATTACTGATATTTTGATAGAAATGAGAAATTTATCTCTTTTACATAAATTTAATTTCACTCAATATCAATTTATCCGTTTTACCTCAGCCCGATTTAGTCTACTATGTATAAAGTAGCTTTTATAATATCCACTTCACTTTTTAATTTGTGTCAAATTGCTGAATTTTATACAATAATTTAATCAACTAGCATATATATATACGATTTAAATAGATGTCTTATATATAGATATATATATTATATATGTTATGTTGATATCTGGCTACAATGAGTTTCAATTATTGAGGATTCCACTAGCTGGCAAAGAGTTGTATATACATATTACTTTTAGAAAAAACGTTTCTGTTTCGATTGATTTTACTTAAATTTTGTAATAGGGGGTAAATGAATTAATGCTTTGATTATTTTGTTAAACATGAATTATATACAAGTAATTGTACTCATATATTTCACATTAGATGTTTAAAAAAATTAAATTTGATATTCAAAATTGTTTTACTGAAACTTAATAAAAACTTTTATTTTCATAGTTTATATAGCATTATACTGCACAACATCTTGACAGTAATAATAAAATTTCATAAATAATTAGGGGAGTATTTGCAATCTTTAAGACTGCGTATATTAAGACTAACTCTGTATATTGAAAAACTATTGTAGAAATTTGATTCAGATTTTTGAACTGTCATTTTTTTAAGAAGAACAGAAAAAATGTTGTACATACATAAGCACAAAAGTGCTGGCATTATACTTTGAGTAATTATCCATATCAATTCATAGTAAATTATGAAAGTTCTTTTGTCCATTTTAAACTGACGATAATTGTTTTCTCTTATTTCAAAATACCAGTCATACATCCTATTCATAGTGGTATCCATGTTTGCTTTTCTTAAAGTATTCTTTAGTGCTACATTTTTATTATAACTGTGCAAGTAATATATCGTACTAAGTTTTTTGTTTCATGAATTGGTTGTTCATTAAAAAATGCTGAGTATCATATACATTTGCGGTATTTCATGTAACTGGAACCTGATTTCGATATATAAACTGTATTGTGTACATTTTGACAAAGCTTAAAACTTATACAAAGAAGGGTTGCTTTTTATAAATTAAACTAGTTTAATTAAATTTTTATATCTGAACAACCTCTATAATATCTGGTGATTGACACTAATAAAAATTGTTTGCGAATTTTGGCAATAAAAAATAATAAAATTTAGATGCATTAGCTTTAGTTAATAAAACAAATTTGAAAAGCGCGCCAAATAAAAATACCTAATTTATCCATGGGAATTTGTTACTATTGAACTCATACAGAAATACATCATAAATGAACAGCCTTTGACAATATATCTACATAATGATTACGTGTACATAAAACATATGAGCAATAACAATGATTGTATATAATACGGTATGACAAAATAATTCTGTACTGGTATTATGACATACTCTGATTGTGTATTTTTATAAATATTCAATTTACTATCTAATTGATGACACGATAATAAAATACATTCAAAATTAAATGACCTTTTTGTTAAAGTTGCACTGGTAAAAATTGAATCAATTGAATATTCAAAGAAATGTTGTAGTCCAATCCCATTTAGTCCCAAATTCTTTGAATTCTTCGAGTATTCAGCTCGAATACCCCTGTACCGATCATACTCTAGCTACTTAGCATGACCAATAATAACTTGAATAGCTATTTAGTTCGGTTTGTCGTTGAATACAGAAGGGTCCATAGAAAAGAATTTCCAGCAAATACACTGTATCAAATTTGCTGGGGCCTTCAACGTTATTTGAAGGAAAATAATAAACCGAAACCCATAATGAACACAAAAGAAAACGCGTACGTTTATTTTCATAACGCTCATAGACGTAAGTGGAAAAATGAAGGATCTGACAAATAAAGGTATCGGTATCACAAAAAAGAAGGCAGACGCTGATCTTTCCCTTGACGACGAAATGACCATTTAGCAAAAGCGCCTCATCGGCGATGACACAGCTGAAAATCTTCTTTTTACTATGTATTATTATAACTGCAAATTGTTTGGCCTTCAGGGAAGGGACAAGCACCGAACACTAGATTGTGCACAGTTTGAAGTATTTTCAGCTCGTGATGACGATCCAGCTCAAGACCTAGTGTAAAATTTTTTGGTCGCAACTCAAAAACTTTTTCTGGTCTTTCCGATCGTAACAATATTCCCAAAAGTATTGAGCATCATTATTCTAAAGAATTCTCCATTTCGGCCTATTATTATCAGACTTATCTTGACTTAATTGAAAACAGTAGACTCTTTTACAAAAAATCTTTGTAGAATTTAATGGGCACTATACATTTTGGCAAAAAGGTTGTAGGCGTCAATACACTACCAGGAATAATTCCACGTATATGCAGTATTGCCAACCTTCAAGGAAACTACACCAGCCATTCTGGAAAGGCCTCTATACTGCTACCCAATTATATGCGGGTATTCCTGAAAATTTAATTCAGAGCCGTACCGGACATCGCAACGTATCCTGTCTGCAACTATATATAACAGGTCAATGGAAACACAGAAGAGAAGGGTTATGTAATTTGAACCTACGCTACGCCTAAGAGTAAGAAAACTGCAACAATTCCCACACAACCCGAAAGATGATTCAGTCATAACAGAATTGATGGAATCATCAAACATTGATCAAGTATTAGCGGAAATAAGACACTATTTTGGGGCGCTTCTTTTAGTAAATGTGTTTTCAATATTTTCCCCAAAAACTGAACTGTATGATTCCTAAGTATTAGATAAACTTTATGGAAGTGTGCAAATGGTTATTATTTAAAGACTTTTTGATTTGTGGTTCATGTCAATTATTCTGGGCAATTAATATTTATGCTAATGCTATATGTTTAAACCTTGTGTTAAAAAAGTTATGTTGCTTAACAATTGTTTCCTTTATGCAATAAAAAATGTTTTAGATATTCAATTATTATAATTTGTGATTAAATTATATGTGCACTTGATTGAACGAAAGTCTTCGTTTTACAATGATCGAACTCGCTCGTAGTCGATTATAAAACTCGGGCTTTCATACAATAAGGCAATTTATTGGCTTGGAGCAAGCAATAACATACGTTATCTGCATGCTTTTTAAACAGGCAGCACAGGTTAGGCGTGTTATAGTAATAAATATCATGATTCATTAGGCTTAGGAACTATTTTGAAATAATACTTTATAAGCTATGTTCTAGCAAACTGTTAAATAACCAGACATTAAAACTAGAACACAAATCTGCAATTGTTAATTGTAATTTTAACAACGCTCTTTCTGTCCATTCCTCTAATTCTAATCATGTTATTGGTTTTAATTCTTCTTCTATCTTATATAAATGTAGTAATAAAAAAGGGAAGCGTGTTCTTGAAACCACTTTTATTAATTTCCATAAAGACAACTCTCTCAATCTTAATGCTCGATTTTTAAATGTCAATGGCAGTATAGCCAAATGTCTTATTAAGTCTATTTTATGATTTTCACCAGCTCCTTGTTTATTTATTAGTTTTATTATGTAACTTTGACGCTCTTCTCTCTGTATGTAAGACTTATTATTGCTTTTTATATTTTCTGACTATGATTATGATGTGAAGATACATCGAAAGCTCGGCCTATTACTTGAATTACATTATTGAATTATGAATAAAAATTTAAGTCAAAAAACCAAGTACGTTTTCAATTGAAAGAAGCAAGTCATGACTACCAATAGTAACATTTATATACATGACTACAAACATACAGAAATAGATACAGAAATTGACAAGTATACGTGTATGCGGGGAAATGACACTCCGAATTCCAAGCCAGCCCTCACTTTTACAGTTTTAAATAATTGCGGCATACATTAGGCAAACAAGATATACCATTGATTACATCAAATGAATGAATACCATTGAAATTCTAAAAATATGATCTACACGCACACTCCAGCGAACAGTCGTAGATAATATATAATAAAACGAATTAAGCTGTTAGTTGTATCATTTAAAAAAGTATACAAGTGACCGACAGAGAGATACAGAGACAGACAAATACCGTGCTCTAAAAAGGGTTTGTACATACTAGTCAAGATCAAAATCCAATGTCTTTATTACGTATATTAGTATGTACAAAAAATATATCTGAGTGAGTGAAGGCTAAAAATGAATAACTGAAACCATCGAACTGTCGTTGCAAATTACTTTCGCAACAAACAAAACAAAATTTTGAGACAAAAATAAATCTTATTCTGGAAACTTAAGTCAGAAGAGTAACTGCAATAATTCCATGTTCACAGTCTGTCTAGATTGCATTAATTATACAGGATGAGCAAAAATTAGTACCCGGTTAAAAAATTATATATATACTCATACAGTGATACAAATGCTTGCATTTAACTTTTATTACACGGATAAACAGCAAAAACACAAATCGCCTGTCTATTGGATTCAGACTGTCAAGAAAGTTACCTAAAAACTATATATAAATGTAAAGTAGCCATTTTGATGCTTATAGAAAACCAATCGATAGTATACAGCATAAATCGAGTGTGATTTTTACTCATCCTGCAACGTTGTCTTTTTTGCTATAAATAAAAACACAGTTCGATGCTTTCAGTTTCTGAACGAAAATTCTGATATTATTATTAATATATTACTTGCAACAAAAATAGAAGGCAATAAAGATATAGATGTATGTATGCATGTATGTATGTATAATATGAATCACAATATAATAGTTCAGTAATAAATAATAATAAGAATAATAGATACTATAGTGTAGTGTAATAAAGTATATTAACAAAAAAGTTTGAAAGTCTGTGAAAGCGCATGAATGAAGAATAGTAACTCGGTCCGTTAATGATTGCACTTAAAGGGAAAGGATAAGAGGCCTATGCTGAGGCATGTACTCACTCACTCACTACATAGCTTACAGAGTGTGTAGTATGTATGTGTAATGAGATATACTAGAGGATGAATGATTGGATGGACGGGCAAGATAGCCTTCGAAGTTGGTATAGAGCGAGGTAGTTGAGTTCTAACAGTTTGTCGTTGTTGTACTGTTGATAGTGCGGTCAAATAATGTGATACATACGAATACATGCATATATGCTATGTAATCAAAGTGATTTTAATAATATTCCCTCACTTAATTTATCAATTCACAAAATAAATAAAGAAAACTTAAGATCAAAAATGTTTTGTAAGTTAAGAAAAATAAATGACAAACCCAATACCGTTAGTTACAGTTAACAGAACTATAGGTTTTAAAACCGAAAATTGGATTACGTAATAATTCACAATTTCAAAAAAAGGTACATTTTAGGCTTATTTTTAAACTAAAATAGTAACACATTGTTTATATTTTAGGCTAAATACTAATAAAATGCCTTATTTGAACCGGTTTGAGTTTCACAAAAACGGTGCATAGATAATATTTTATAAGTTTACAAAAGCAAAACTCTCATTGACCAATATTATTTCCGAGCCTTCTTAACTCCAAGTGATATGCTTATAGGAAAATGATGATCTAAAAAACAAGTCAAATAAATAAAAAAGAACAATGACCATTGTAATTCAATAACCAAAGAATAGAATAGTGACACCGTTTCAATTGCACTTCATCAAAGAATGCAATCTGACTGTTTAAAAAAAATGTCCAACTCAAATAATAACTAGACGACAAAATTACCTTTCAAAATTCAAAGTGAAAAGAGTTGAAATACTATTTTCCTTTTCTGTGTGTGCCTGTGGTTCGTGGTATTGTGAGTAAACTGTGCTTCTAAAATTAATATTGTACAAACTGTTTCAATTCATTCCGCCGCTAAGATATCCAATTGTTAAAAATAGAGAAAGTGTGTCGCATTCAATGTTCTCTTTTTTTCTGAAGAAATGACAATTTACTCAAAATCAAAAGGCGAGGCAGCGAATTTTGGTATTAATGCTATGTCTGCAATCATGTCTACATTAATATATATATAGATAGTAATATGTCAAAATAACATTTAATTAATAGATTTGAGCAAGTATATTTTGCACTTTTCCCATAGTATCAGATGTGTTTTTACTCTAAATAGTTGTTTTTAACGGCGGAAGGAACTCTAGTGGATGTACATAATAAATAATACCTAAATTAAGCTAATAAAAAGTAAAATTTAACAAAAACAGCCCCACGAGTAGAATTCTGTTCCCTTGCAATTTGAGGGAATAAGGAGGGCAGGGGGAGATCAGAGATAGGAAGAATACTGAATAGTCCCGTTCTTGTCCTCCGTAGTTGGCGAGAATTGCGAGTGTACTTCGGCGAGATGATGTTGACGACGGAGCAAGCGTGACTTGGGTGTCTCCGCAGCTGGTACGGGCAGCGTGGGATCCTCCGGGCAGTCCGTGTCCAGTAGGGTATTTGTAGAGGCGGAAGGAGAGGGCGCTGAGAGGGTCTTGCTCAGGACGAGACGCGAGGGTCGACTAGGGTTGACCGGGAGGGGAGGTGGAGCAAGGGGCTCTACCACGTGCGAGGCTGGGCCAGTTTCTAGAACATCTCCCTGCGGGGACGAAGAGGAGAGGGTTTAGAAGTCTACCACAGTAACGTACTTAACTCTTGTATAATATTATTATTTAGTGTAGTGCACTACTCTCTCTTTAAGACAAAAAAGTAGAACTAGATAAAATTACCCAAAAATCAAAATCATAATTTTTATTAATAACATGTCGCAATACTCGAATTTACAGACTTTTAAATAATAATACGTTCTTACTCTGGCCGGAAACTTGTGCCTAACGGGTGAAGGCAGAGTGCTTCCTGACGTGGACAGGGAACCAGAGGGGTAACGAAGACCTCCGCCTCCTCCACCCATTGTTAGCGTCGGTTGATGATGCTCACAGTAGTACTGTTGCTGATTGTTGTGGTGGTTGAGATGGGAAGGAGAGGAGCTAGATGCCTCGTGCTGAGGTCCCGAACACAGATAGCCGTCTTGTAAAGCCTTAATGTAGGCATCACGGCCCGATGGTAGGGTCTGTGTATGTGCAGAGTGCTGGTAGTATCGGGAGCGATTAGTGCTACCGGTTGAACCACCCCCGCCTCCCTCGCCACCGCTGCATTCGCCGCTGTCGTAGTCGTCATTAGAATCTCTGCGCAGACCTGGCAAGAAGTCAAGCTGCCGACCGAACGATAGAAAAGAGAAAATCAATCAATAATTGAGAAGAAACTATCTGATTCTAAATAAATATAGGCTTGAAAATTAATACCTGTCAATAAATAACTATACGGTTCTAACAGACATCAGATAGACATAAAAGAGCTTTCTCTTACATAATACGGCTGCGAATGCAGGATAATTTTAACCTTAATATAAAGAAGACTAGAAGCAAATAAAACAAGAGAAAGAAGTCAAATGAAATCAACCAGGAAATAACAGCTTAACAGAGAGACAGCTGTGGAGAAACATGATCGCCCAAGTTCTTAACAAACATGGTACTATAAAAGGAGAGAGAAGAACAGGTTCTCACCCTAGACTCTAGCGACAACTGGTTGAGCAGAGCAGGGTGACCAGACATCTGCTGCCCGTAGGTGAACTGCGTGGGCGTCCCACAGCCCGCAGACGTAGGCGGCAGCGATGCAGGCTGCTCCTCCCAGCCGAGGGTCACTGCCGAGAGAACCCGCATAGCCCGTCGGAGAGCCGTTTCCACGGCACGCGGCTTCTTGCTGCTCCGGCGTGTACCTTTTCCGCCGCCGCCACCACCGTTTGTGCTGCCACTACCTCCCTCTGGAGTTGAAGAGAGGGCAGAAGGCGACTGGGGCGGCAGTTGGTGATCGCCCGCGGCCGCGGCGGCTCGCTTCTGATTCCGTCGGTGTCTCCAGGACAATGAGTTACCAGCGGAGGCAGAGGATATGTTGGCGGGAAGAGTGTTACTATTGGAGTGCGGGTGTTGATGAGGAGGAGGGGGCCCACCAGCGCTCGGAGAAAGGGGACCTCCACTCAGCTTGCGGGCTCGTGGAGAAGTTGGCGTGTCCGGGATGTGACTGCAGGAGGATTCATTCCCGTCTGTTATTGTAGACAGAATTGAGAGTCAGGAATTCATTTTGAATGTATATAGTTATATATTTTTATTCAATCTTTTCCTATTAATTGTACAACGGTAGTTAGACTTCAAATGTAATTGTCTAGGTTTGTACAATTTTCTTATTATTATACAAATACATGTTGCCATATTTGTTCATTAGTATTCTGAATTGATTGGAAATGTGTATATATTATGTTTTCAGTTAATACGATATTAAAAGCTATTTGTTTAGAATGAAATTATACAATTTTTGAATTAAATTTTTCCGTTTGATATCTTTATCTACACTTTGTCTGGTGTGTTGTCACCTATTTTTAGAAAATATTTTCTTTTGTCATATTATTTGTTAATTGAATTATGTATAAATAAATACGGTATCAGTTTTTCATGGAAATAATGCTTGTTGGGATATTATATAAAAGTGGATTACAACAGTTTGAAATATTTTGCAATGAATATAGTTTGTGATAATGTTTTGAATTCGAATATTTCACTTTTATTATGATGATTGCAAATTTTACGAAGAGGATAAATCGAATTATTGTGCTTTATGATTGACGCGACTCGTATTTTAGTCTCCTGGGAATGATAGTTGACCATAATATATTTAACATGCCTATATATTAAATAGAATAATCTTTGATCAAGAGCATGTAAAACTGTTATCAACATGATTTAGCCTTAAAATAAAAAACGTTATAAATAGTTTTATTTAGCCTTTGGAATAATGTTGTAGCAGTAAAACAATTGTTATTGGTGAAAGTACATAAATAAAATATAGCTGCGTAGTTTTGTTTAATTTAACTGAAATGCATACTACTGTTATACTATGCTTTTTTTGCAATATGATTCTATTAAAATAATCATATCTTTCTAATGTTAGTAAAACAAAAATTGAAGTTTGAAAACAGCCAAAGAGTCAAATGGAGCGATAAATCAATTAAACCGACATCTAGAATGTTAGTTAAACAATTGTTCAAATTATTACACATATTAATAAAACAAATTTATGAATAAAGTATCATTTAGAACTAGAGACACTGTATAATAACCAACCAATTTATGAAAGAGTAATATGAAAAGTAATATAGAGTAAATTGCATATCGCATTGTCAATAAATAAATGTGTTTTAAAGGAGAATAATAATTTAAACGATAAAGGCAGTTTACCCTTCTCGAGTTTACCTTTCTCAACACTGTATATTTTATTTTGTGCTTCTAGCCATTATTTATACTTCATTGTGTTATGACTTTTAAATTGAAACTATTTTCGTTGTGAGCTTTAATTTATTTTTTAAACATCAAGGTAAAATACATTTACAGTAACCTACCCGCATATTAGTCATATTGAACATTTTGCATTAACTTCTTATCAAGTAATTATACCCAAACTAAAATCCAAATAATAACCAGTAACCTCTCTATAAGTACCTAAATAACCAATTGCTTTTACATTACCTAAACACAATATTATGTATAGGTAATGTTTAAGCAATTAGTTATTTAAGTACAGGTATATTATACTTATTCAACCGATTCAACATATTCCTTAAATGTATGTTTATATAAAATAATAAAATTAGCATGAATAAAATAACGAAACAGTTGCATTTCTTAATCTATATTATTTGATAAAAATAACAATAAATATATTAATACGCATAGTATTGATAATATACAGCGAGTTATAAATTAAGTATAAAATGTATAGAAATTCACTTGGTAGAAAAAACATCATTTCATCAAATGTGGAATATAAAATAATACTTTCTCTCAAATTTCAAAAGAACTAAATTAGTTGTTTTATATAAAAATACAGCTGTAACATAAATAGCGTCAAATTAATACAAATTACAATACAATAAGTTGCAATTTACATGGGTTTAAAAAACATGACACCTTTTAAAATCAATAACACCCAATGTCAACAGTATCTGCGATATTAAAAAAGCAACTACAATATCTAGTCTGATTTAAAAAGAGATTTCCAACTACATTTTAAAATCAGGAACAAGGTGATTAACAATAATGATTAAAGTGTAATAATAATACAATGTGTAATAAGACTAACTCACAATGAAATTCTCTGAAAATATATCGAAGAGAACAAAATTATACTGAAGTATTTCAATAATAAAAATATTAGACACGAAAATTCCAGTTTCTGAAAAGCAATATAAACCTCAAAATACATGCAAATAGACCGCTATTTAATGTAAATTTGGGTGTCATCAAAATAAATATTAAAAAGAGTACATAATGAAGAAATAATTAATGTAATTATCAAAAGGAACTTTTTTGTTTGTCATTGTTTGAACAGACTAAAGCTAACAAGGCATCATAACAATTACTTAGAAATACACAATGAAATAAAATAATATTATATAAGAAAGGAAATAAAATTATCAAAGTCCATTAAAAAATTAAACGAATGTAAATAAACACAGGTAATATCTACATAAGCATAATACTATAGAGCACAATGGATAAAAATAGATCGTAAGGACAGAAAATAAATTTAAAAAACTGAAAAGCCACTTAATTAGTAGTCTATAACAGTATTCCGCAAAATAAGGCTTTCCGAGATTTTACAAATTAACATGTTCGATAAAAACTGGCCGAAGTGTTCTGAATTTTGACTCCACATTACCAGTTATCTTAAGAATTTAAATCTATAAATTAAGACTTGAATCTCCAAGGCAAGACAAACTGTAAATACACAAATTTGACTGACTTTATTTACAAACAAACTCGCGCTTGTAACCGAATGTGTCCTTGAAGATATGTACACCTAGTGTCGAATTGAGCTTCTTGTTAAATATCACAAACTCACAAACCAGCGACTGAGAGCTAGTATTTAAAATACTAACCAAGAATTTGTATCACGTAGATAAAAACGTATTTTCTGTTTGGATTGACAGATTAAAGGGAGTTCAAAGTTTGAGATGGTATTTTTCAAACAAAGATATATATACATAATATGTATACAAATTTCGACATAATTTTTACTTTATCATTTGGCGGATTATTACTAATTAAATAATATAAATCGTAAGAATATCATAATATATTATTTTTATGATGAGTGAATTGTATGAACAATAATTGTTTATGTGACAGGAAGTAATAAAAAGCTTTGCGGAACACTGTCTATAAGATAGGCAATGGTGTCAGAATAACATGGCATGCAAGACAGGCAGACATGTAATATGCATTAATATAACATATAATAAGTTTTACACAAAATACAATTTTAAATTACAAACCCATAATAGTCATTTCTTCAATCAGAATCAATACAAGTAGTAACAACTTAATAATTACCATAACTATTGTGTACTCTGTTTTATTAGTATAAAACAGTATCCACATCTATGTATAAAATGTTTAATAATAGTAATGCAATATTTTTTTGCATGACTATTGTAATATAGAATTCTAGATTTCTATACACATCTTAAATTATTTTATATTTTTGAGAAAAAAATATATTATGAAAGAAAATAAATGAATTTCTTTACAACACAGAGCATAACTACGAAGTGATAGAAGTGGTGTGGTAGGAAAATGCAAGAGAAAACGATTGAGACAGGCAACAAGAGAAATTGGAGGGACGAACAAGTCAGAGCAAACGGGACAACAAATGGCACGAACACTTTGAAGAGAGTGGGACATTGCTTACCGAGCCATCTAAAGTAACATGATGGACAATTAGCCAGACCGGGGGCTTCTGTAGGCATCAATCAGTCACACGAGTAAAATAAATGGTCATTAATAATATTACATAAAAGTATCTCAGGCTCTCAAAAGTTGCAAATTCAAACATTACTTAGCGTCATGAGTAAGTAAGTTCTACATCTTATAATTTTGGAATTTAAATCTAAAAAGACTGACATCGGATTCTCAAAAAAAATAACAATCACTTGCACTGATTTATACAAATAATAATAATTTTTCAAGATTTTTGGGACTATTTACCAGTTTAATAGGATAGTTTAAAAAGAGAAGCATGACAAGTTTGTAATTTTTGAAAATAAACACATTTTGTAGTCTATGCAATTTCTTATTTGTTTGAAGTATGCCTGAGAGAATTCTACATATTTGTTTACTGAGATTGCATCATGAAAGTTCAAAAAGCTGCCACTGTTTCGTTGTACTACGGTTCCAAAACTATTCAGATATTTTTGAAAATCCAACAATGTATATACTATATTGAAAGATTTATAATGGGAATATTTTTTCTGCAAATAAGTTAACTCATGTGAAGCAATTCACCCAACTGAAATTGCTAAATCATGTAAAATATGTTTGTATCAAAAGGGTAATTCACTTAATAAAGTATTGTAACTTGATAACATTTCGACATTCTAAAGCTGAGTGTGTATAATATAAAGTTGTAAAGGGTAGTAATTTCGTAAGCAGGCATAAAACCTCAACGAGGTAATCAACCTGAAAAAAAATCGAATTACTATTAAATAACCCATTGGTCATAGATGAACTTATAGATCTACCCTTGCAATTTTTACTTTGAAGATCTTTGATTCAATTAATGTTTGATAATTTAATAGGGTTTTTAACGTTTTTGAGTAATACAGTAGGTCGATAGAAATATTACTTTGATCATTAAATTAAGAGTCATTTAAAAACAATTAAGGGTTTCAATTAGAACTATATTTTAAAGGAACCATGCGGCCTATATATAAACTTTAAAACTCACTTTACAAGAACAATATTTCAAATGATATTTTCAATGAAATTAATCAAATGAAACTGGCTTATCAATACTTTAATATATACACTGAAACATATTTTTAAATAAAGACAGTGAAACTGTACAGGTGGTACAAAACCAATGTTTACCTTGCAAACTTATCTGGGCGTTCAGTTTCTGGACCAGGTTAGGGGCACTCTTGAACATAGGGTTCTCCCCACTCGCTAGGGTGGCAACGCTCTGTCGAGCGTGGGTTCTGTTCATACTACTCGGTCCCCAGGTGTTCACTTTCTGCTGCTCGAAGTCTGTTAATTGGGGTTACCAGGAGAGAAAGAGAGACATTATAGAGATCATAATTCATAATTTAAGGTCTTCCTTCGGCAGGGGGAAAAGCCCATTCCATACAAATTTTTAAAATAAAATTTTACAATATAATATCCTTCTAAAGATATAATTAAGAATCAATGTCGAATGGTATATTTATTCATATACAATTAAAGAAAAACTAAAAAATTTATTTATATCGCCATTGAACAATTAATTAATGGATAATACACTGTGGCTTGAACTTGACATCATATCGTGTCTATACTCACATGCCATAGCAAATATGCAATAACATGATATAACACCTGGCTACTACCACTTCACTTACAAATGGTTCAAAAACAATATTTTGCACGATATTTACAATACATATTTATTTTATTTTTCTTAATTCATATTACATAATATATGTAATAAAACAAATAAACAACTACTTCCATAACAGGCATTAATTAAAGAAAACCTGTTCCACCGAAGCTGTTAACCACTTCTGTACAGCTATAGAATAGGCTGCTCAATTGTTAAAAAAAAAAAAATCAATGACAGTTTATTGCTTAAAATATATAGATAGAACAAAGACCTGCATTGGAAATTTTCATATTTTTATTAAATAAAATTAGAGAGAAATTTAATCACAAACAAAAAATATTTAATCCAGTACGACCTACTAGAATTTAACAAATTTCAAAATATTATAGTGACAAGAGTTGTAGCAAGTACATTTTGATTTAGTTAACATTGAATAAAACTTATGATAGTTAAGATTGAATGTGAATTAGAGCTTCAGGATAATCTATAAAAAGCCATCATGTTGAAACATACTATCGAGATTGAAAATTCTACCAGTGAAGATTATCAATGAGTAGAACAGCAACAGCAAAAAAATGTGTAAATTTAAAACAGTCGAATAAGTTAGAAACGCTTATTTAACAGCCACTATTTTATAATGTGACACTTTTCCAAATTGTAAAATATATTTAATTAATTCTTGTTAGTTATTTAAGATCTAAATAAATAAAATTAACCACAAAAAAGTATAAAAAACTGTGCGGCAGTACATTTCTTGTATTTTTTTACAAATGTTCAAGGATATAAACCTCCTAGTCATGAAAACTTTGTGATATAAACAAGTTGGGTTAGGAATTAAATATTGGACAATTACATAATCAGATTTAACAATCGTACACATAACTTGCGTACCATTTGCACTTTTGTTGCCTCTAATAGTTAACTATACTGTTATTTGGTTAGCTCTCTCACCGTATTAATTATTTCGTATATAGCTCATTATCGATTCTGTAAACTTTAGTCTAGTCTACCTTGATAAGTCATCATAGCAGTCTATTATTTCTCTATTTAATCTGGTCATGTAATTGTCGCACATTTAATATCAAATTCAACTTGTTTGTCGATCTCTCTACATGACTAGGTTCATAACCTCGAAAATGTGTAGTAAAATAAAACAAATATATTGCAGTAAGCGCTTTATATCTTTACTTCTATATTAAAAGTTAAAACGAGAAGAGACTTGACTCACGTGAGATTAGTTTGAGTCCACCCTCTTCACCCTCATTTGGAGCGACATGGACAACATGCTGGAGGTTGCAGGGAGGCGAGATGACGGGATAGGCACTGGATTGATGCTCCCCCCTCCCATCTCCCTTGCTTCCTCCACTACCCGATGCACCGCCCTGACCATTGGAGCTTTTCCGCAGGCCAAATAGGGTTCGATAAAAGGGTGTCTTACGAGGCGGTGGACGGGGTGGAGGACCCACTCGCTGCCCATGGAAGTTGGCCGTCATCACCGCCAAGAGCATGCATTGATGCTGTGAAAGTGTTCATTATAGATTTTATAAAACCATGAAATTGCTTTTAATTGTAGTATCTATAAACAATTAAATTATCATGTTACTTTTTCGTAAAATTTGTGTAAAATACTAAATTATTTGTTCAAAATAATATACTACTATATATTTACAATTAGTAGTAAGTTATGTAATAACAGTATAAACTATTTTTAAATTTGCATAATATGAAATATAATTGTAAATGTAATGGTAAAATTAAAAAAATATAAATTTAACTCACCCCCATATTATCCATGAATTGATTGCATCTTTGTTCCTTGCGATGAACTTCCATTTCTCTTTCATGCAACAGAAGACGTTCTCGATCAAGTGTCTCCCTTTCAATTTGCAAATTTTCTATTAACTCAAGAACATCCTCCTCGTTAATAGCCTCAGAGTTTCCCTGACAATAGTAAATGTTATATTATTGAAAATTAGCTTTATCGTGTTATATAAATGTTTTACATAAACTAACATATTTCTAAATAAACAAAATAACAAATTCAAATTCAAATAAATATCGACTATAAAAAACTTAAATGACTTACTCACTGGTTTGGGTGTAACTAAATGGGGACAAAATGTTAATTGTAAAAAAGAGAAAAGCACGCTGAAGTACAACACGTCAACATGTTATCGAAAGTATACATCTCATCCAGGTATGTTGTAAAAAATATTTAAGGGAATAGATTACCCAGACAATTACTTAATAGATATAACCTGGACTGATGACAGTAAAAATCAGAGTAAAGAATAAACAGAGGGTTGACTTCGAGATATCTCGTGTATATATTTGGATAATTTTACAAAAATTTACTGCTAGAGTCAATTTAATACGTAATGTACTAAGTTTTCTAACTTTACAGGTATTACAATAAAATGAAATATTTAATACGTATTAAAATCAAAATTTTATTAGAATATGTAAATCAATTTTATATTATATTAGGCACAATACTTTTTATAAATAAACTTAATAAAGGTAAGTCATTATTAACAAGTAATATTTTTCAATAAAATACAATGATGCATGGGTGTCAATATAATTATAATACATATATAAATATTGTATCATTAAAGAGATTATGGTCACAAAATCTAATATTTTTTATTATTAATGATTTGTACCCATTAAAATACTTCGTTAGATGATATATTCATTCATAAAGCTGTCCCGTCGTTTGACAAAAAAACTACATGTATAAAGAAAATGGTGAATTATATATGAGTTTATATTGGTTTCAAATATCTGAAAATGCGGCCTAAATGCTACAAATTTAAAGGATAACAGTAGTTTAAGGATAGTTTAGGATAAAATAGTATTATAACGTTATATTTCGGTCCTAAACAGACTAAAAATAATGATCAGGACTACCTACTAGAAAAGTTGAAATAGAAGTACATAATAATATTATGTATTTACAAACATTGAAAATTATAGGTAATGAAAGATTTACGAACTCAATTTAAAGAGAAAAGATTTGAATCTTCACAAGAAAATACTACACGATTAATTACACGAAAATAAAAATATCAAATAAAATAATAATTAACTTTTATTATATATTCTTTTAAATATATATATTTATTCCATCGAATTATAATTTTAAAAGTATATTCGTATTCAGGAAAATCCCACATTACGTGAATAAAATTAACTCCTTCCTCGGCTAGGTATAAGAAAAATAATTTAAGAAATTTTTATATAATAAAAGTAATTTAAGTCTAAAAAAGCAATGCGTACGATGTT
Organism: Invenusta paracnida; assembly: GCA_036023295.1. Taxonomy (NCBI): domain Eukaryota; kingdom Metazoa; phylum Platyhelminthes; order Proseriata; family Coelogynoporidae; genus Invenusta; species Invenusta paracnida. The sequence continues at coordinate 12,424 of JAYRBW010054890.1, read as the reverse complement.
TAATAGAAAACTAATTCCAATAAAATATTGAAGCGCTAAGTCTAAAGTTGCACACACATAACATAGACTTTTACACGACAACATCGTGTGTTCCTAATAGGATAACAAAGGGCTACCACAAGACAACATTTAAAGGACAAAGCACCTGTTCTTCGGTGAGTGTCTGCCGCTCAATCTGTTCCCGCCAATTGGCCTGTAGCTCGTGGAAGTCAACAGCGGGGATGGCCATGAAGCGCCACTCTCTAGCACGACAGAGATGGTCCAGAATCTCCTCGAATGTCGGCCGCTCTTCAGGTACGACACGCCAGCAGTCTGTAGTTAGGGGACATTAACAAAAACTAACAATTAAATATGTGTATTTCAGGATCATAAATTAAGTAAATAAAATATACATGCCATAAGATTTTTTTTTCAAATATGTGTGGTAATTTCTCATTAAAACGAGGAAAGTCCATTCAAAAGTTTTCTAATAAATATAATAACATTTACTATTTAGATATCAATGCTTATTGTAGAAAAATGTCGAAATAGACAATATTATATAAAAGGGTCTCGTAAATGTCTTGTTTTTAAAAAACGTGTTTTCTAACCTGTGAAAAATGTCTTAAGATATTTTTATAAAATATTAAAACTGATTATAACAAAACAGAAATAAATAAACAGACAACTTTTTGATTCATACAAATTATAATAATACAGAAAGAAAAGAGCTAACAAGAGAAGAGGGTTAATTCAACAATTTAATCCAGTAATAAAATTCCATATAATATACAGAAAACCGACGTAAAAACAATTTTAGTGATATAATATATTCAGTTAAATTCAGGTTTAAATAAATTTTCCAAGTATACAACTTGTGCTGCAGTTGTGTACAAATACAATTTATATAAGCAAGTGAAAATAGCAGTAAGCCCACAAACCTGACAGAAGATCCCCAAGAATAGACGGGCAGCCATCGGGAATACAAAGCGTGTGGTTGTCCTTGGCAATCTTGTAGAGCAGATGGGGGTGCTCCATACCGCGAAAGGGCAGGTCGAATGTGATCATCTCCCAGAGTACAACACCGTAGGACCAAACATCGGATTTCGTGGAGAAACCGACCTAAAGCAAGATCGAACAGTTCGCATAATGACTAGTCATATAAAGAGATCGTGGAATCAAAAATTTGGTAATTAAATCCTGGGAAGCATCTGTAAATAAAAATATCGTTTCATTGGAAGCTTGATATAGGTACCTGCATTTATCGTTAATATGTATTATTATATATATATCTGTCCTAGTCGAAATATTATTCTATTGATGAGAATATTATCTATGCGATCATGTATCTATTAAATACTGGCAATGATAATCTATGATAATAATAAAAACAATGAAGATGAAGCAATAATAATATTTATGTATGTATATATTATATACATACATAGTTAGTACACTGTTTCTAAGTATAGTTATCTGTAAGTGTATAATACTATATGCATAATGTAACACACAAACGTATTTTAAGAAACCGAAGTTGTATGGCAGGTAAATATTGTTCTCAACTATTTCTATAGCAACATTACTTTTTAGATATTTCTGAGGATTGCCATTATTATTCAGTCAAATTCTAAATCAATAACATTATGTACTTATAATTTTGTTTATGTGTTACGCCTCATATTAATTACAGCTTTTATTGTTATGAGGAAAAGAATTTCGCTGTATTATTTTCTTATTTTTAAAGACAACTACAAACTTGAACAAAAAAAAGTTCACTAAAAATAAAATGCAAAATCGCATATAATTAAAAGTTTAACTATCAATATAGCAATATTTTTCATTTGTATAAATAATATATTTTTAATGTTAGTAGCAATATTAAACACAGTTATTAACGAGTTATTAAACACAAGGGATTAACAGAAAATGCAACATCACTATTTAATAACTATTGCTATTAATAATACCTATTTAAACTTTTTTACTGGGTCAAATAAGCTAACCAACCTGTTGTCTACAGACTTCGGGTGCAGCATAGGCCACAGTTCCGAACTTAGACTGTTGGGCCATCATTTGACTAAGTTGACGAGCCATGCCAAAGTCCGTGATCACCAGAGTCTTGCCTTCTAGTGCTTCTTCGGTCAAGGGTCGTGGCAGAGGTTCCCGAATCAGAACTGCAAATAGATAAGTTGGATTTAAATTAAAAAATAGCCTGTCAGACTTTCAATTCATATAATGTATTCACTTAAAATTGTACTAGGATTTAGTATTCAATATGCTATACTCAGGGTCAGCTATCAAAATATACTCTGTAAGCTATTTTAAGAATCCCCCTTTTCAAAAAATAATTACGATGCCTTAAAAAAAGCAAAATAATTTTAAAACAAATCGTGTGATAATACGCACATGCTTACAAGGAACACTGAAACTGTCATTAATTTTAAAAAGGATAACAATTAGTTTTTAGTTAAGATTATCGTCATCATTTTGGATATCGACTATCTAAGAAATCCCTCGAAACGCGTTTAATCGTTAATTTTAATTTGAGCTCATTACCTATCATTATAAAAATAAATATTTAATTTTATGAAAGCCCATCGGCGTTTCTTTTGATCATGTTACACTTAACGAGAATTTACTTCATTGACTTTACTTCAAAAAATACTTAGGCATGATAATGTTACTGATAAACTTTTTTTTAATAATACATTAAATAAAAACACAGTATATTGTAATAAAAGCAACAAATAAAAATATATGAAATCATAATTAAATTATCTGAACATATACTCTTACTGATAAGTTTGCGAGGTTGTTGAGAAATCTAATTGCTTAGAAGTATAATACACGTACATGTACTATAAAATGTATAACAAAAGCAAAGCAAGACGTACTATTGGAAGCCTTGAGGTCACGATGACATAAATGCACGACGGTGTGAAGGTAACGCATCCCCTCGGCTATCTGGAGGGCCATGTTGAGCAGGGGCCGAGGACCCAGCACGGGCTGTGCCTCGAGGAGTTGGGAGAGAGCTCCACCAAAGGCGCGTTCCATGACCAAGGCAAGGCCGCAGCTCAACTGACACATGCCCAACAGCTGTACAATGTTAAGATGCTGTAGGCCAATGAGGTGTCCGGCTTCTTGGTGCACCTGCCAAAGAATGGATGAGCCAATAAAAACCCGTTTAAAGAGAAGGCATGTTGAAGAAATCAAACGAAAGGAATACATCAAAGAACAATTTTAACACATTTACAATATAGAAGAGAAACCCAGTCGATGGAATGATCTTGACTAAAAATATAAATTCGTTTAAATAGAAGTAAAGAAAGCGCTTGCTGCAATATTTTTGTTGTATTTTGTTGGCGGCGAGGTTCATCCAACCACCGATTTATAAATTCGTTTAATTCAGAGATAATTTCTAGATGTTGTGCAGGAAATAATTTATCTATAATCTTTATAATACCTACCTGTCACTTACTTGAATCCGCTTTTTTATCATTAAACAATCATCCCATAATAAAGTTTTTATATTAACGCTAATCTTATACTACTAATGTTCCTACTGTAATGGCTGAATCGTGCAATTTAAGTCGTTCATCAATCTTTGCTATCCAATGTACAAGCTATCTCTTTCAATATATGAATTGTTTTGTTATTAAGATGTCATAAATTATATAAATACCGATATTTTTTATTCTAAAAATTGCACTGTATCACCTTATAATAATTAAGATTTCACAGTTTTCATGTGAAACGACCATAACTTATCATTTGTAACTTAATAACCTATTAATTCATAGTGCATATTTGTTTTCATTTTCCGTATAAGTATACATGCGCAAAGCTTAACGAATGCTCAAGAATATCTTTAAAAAAATACATAAACAAACGGAACACTAATTTTACCTATTTATCATTCACTCGTCATAGAAAATGAATAAAATACCAACCTGTTCCCCAGAGACATTGAAAACTTTGAGAGCAATGTCCTTGTCAAGCCAACTACCGCAATAAACTGTTCCAAATGCCCCTGATCCGATATGCTGAAAGAATTAGTTACAGAGAAAAAAAATAATTTTAAAACAATTATCATGGATACTATATAAATGATAATAACACAATAATATTTATAACCAGAAAAATCGCTATACTATTTTATAATAGACATAATTATAGCCCTTTTGAAGCTTTAAATTCATTAAAACTATATTTGGATATCCTTAAGCAACTATCCATTGCAACAAGATATTAAACACTAGGATGTCATTCTCAACAACTGTAACAAATTGTACACAAGTATGTTTATCATGTATTTCTTACTTATATTTCTATTATGTATTTATAATCATTAGTTTTACTAATATTAACTGTATTGTTATAGAAGTTTTTTCTTATAGATATACAACTTTTGCCTATAGTAGTCACCAATGACGACATCGGATTACATAATAATTATAAAGTGTGAATGTTTCCGAGTGAACACAATTTTTAAACTGAAAACGAAGTGGAATGAAATTGAAAACACCAGAAAGTGGTCAGTACATCAAAACACACATTGTGTAAATTTATAAATTTAATAGATATTTCAAAAAGACGAATTAAGTCAAACAACCAACCTCTCCCTTGACAATCTCATCGGCAGGAATAAGTGGAACTTCCCCCGCCAATGGCCCCCCTTCCTGGTCGTTCTCCGCGCCACTATTGCCATACACCACCACATCCTTCGAGTCCAACTCGAGAGATGGCAACAGAGACAAAGAAGGCGGGCTTGGTGTGCCGATTGATGTCCTCTTATCCAGAAGCGTTGTGGCTCCCATACCACTTATAATGTGGTTGTTCGTCATACTGATGGTGGTGGTGACTGGAACATTGATCGTCGACGAAGCTGGTGTTGCTAGGGCTTCGACGACGTTGGCAACAGGGTTGCTAGCAGAAGTCGAAGCGGTAGTTGTGGTGGTCTTGTGATTTACGTAACTTGCGGGGAATACACCTACGCAACTGTTGAGTTCACCAACCCACCAACCTTCCGTACCGGAATCTCGGTAGTCACGTGACAGTAGCTTCGATGGAGGGAAAAGTAGGAGTGAGAGAGTCAAATGAATACTGCCACTATAGTGAACAGAACACAAGGCTTCTCTGTTTTAAAAATGCATATTATACAGTAAGCTAAATTATAAAAGCAGAGGCTATAAATATAGATGTTATCCAAATGGTATGATAATTGAATGCTTAAAAATACAAAAAATAGCTATTTGACTGTTCAGTATAATTCTTCACATATATTAGCATATGACATAATTTTAAATTAGTAGACATAGAATACTATTAATTATTGCCTTTTTAGACATTAACGTATAAACAAATGTTGACAGCAATAAATAAAACTATATTATAAAAGCCATACAATATCGTATACGACAAGACTGGAGAAGCGCAGAATTTCAATTTCGAAAGCTGACAAAATAATGATATCGACATTACAATTAACAATATACACAATCACACTGCGGAGGTCAAAATAGGAAATTAGTGATTTCTTATTGGAAATATGAGCTATTGGAACTAAGAAAAATAGTCTACATTACGGTCTAACCTCAGAAGAAAATATTATAAATCATTCAAATAATTTATTCGATTATTAATTATAAGTATGTTTAACTGAAAACACATATTTCAATAGAACATATCATAGACACATTAAAGAAGTTTCTAAATCTAATTCTTATTACAAGATAAGTCAGTCATAATCAAGATTGAAATGACAATAACTAAAATCTATGTACTACATTAATTTAATTTACAATTAACTATAAATAACACGATTATTCACAAAGGAGACCTTCGTAAAATTCTACTCAATATTACAGCTGTACACAGGTTTGGGTGTCATTTCATAAACTTATGAATGAAGTTGTTGTGTCATTAAACAAGTTCACCAGTGAAACCCTAAAAGTCAAGACTTCAAGAGTTTGGTTACAAGAGAAATACCTTTTCAAGTGACCTTAAGGCTAATTAATACATATTCTATACAAATACTATTATCTGAGTCAGTCAATCAATTTATAAAATAATGAGTAGTAATGACTATACAAGTATGAACAGACCTAAATGAATGAACATACAATGAAGATAGAAATAATTAAAATAAAAACAAATATCTAATTATATTTAAGTCTATAATTTGTATGCTTAATATGTTGTTTGTATAGCTCATCCAACTCGAACTTAAAAAATCAAGATTACAATTGTAGCTAATTAAATTATTTGAGCTGGTCTGGATCAAACACTAAATCTGAGCATAACTTAAGAAAATATATTAATTAAGAAAATTCTCCACATACCCAAATAAGTAATCAACTCACGCTAACAAAAATTAAAAGCAGTGATGCCAAGGTTTGTTCTCAATTAATATTATTTACATCACACTCTATGTCAAGTTTAATTCGTGAGCGAAGTAATAGGACCGGAAGTACACAAGATACTGGTATCATTGGTGTCTGCAACATTATTCAATTAACCAATACTTTATTGAGAATACATATTTCCAGATAACATTCTTTGTGAATAGGAAAACTCATTTGAGCGAGACAATTAGCAATTAATATTATAAGTAATGTGTATAAACGAGTACTCAATTTGCTATACCGTTAATTGAGATGACGTAAATCTAAATACATAATATACTATTTGTCAGGTTAGGTACTATATCAAAAATAACATTCTTTAAAATAGGTTCTAGAAAGAAAAATGCATTCCTGTATTCTGCACGTACTCTGGAGCAGAGGTTAAACAGAGTAAAATATGCCTTTAATTCTAACTAACTATTAAGAAGGAAGAAAGCCATAATTAGTTTACAACAAGCTAAAAATAAACATAAAATAAGGTAGTACTATTTATCTAGTATATTATGATATAATGTAACCGCATCACAAAAATGTAATACCACACAAAAATAAATTTTCCAAAAATTAAGTAGATAGTAAAAAAAGTTTACATTAGTCGCTTCGAACTTACCACATCTCGGCTATCTAAATAATCATGAAAAACGTTTTTGGCGTAAAAATAAAATTTAATTGTTAATATCACCATAATTCTTTGAGTAAATAAACTTTGATTTTATGCAGAATTTTGACCGAATAAATGTTATTTTTAACATATTATGCAAGGACTGATTATATTTCAATTTCGAGTAACATGATACTAATTCTATTATGACATTACAATTTAAAATCACTACATAACACTATAATATGCAACCTACCTGAACACGATCTCCAGGTCTCAGTGTGAGCTCATCATTTGACCGCGGTGTGTAGGAGAACATGGCTGTTACAACTGCGGGTAGACTCCACATTGGCCTGGTGTCGCTGGCAAAACCGTGACCACCACCATCAAGCATACCATTGTCGCTCATGGTGCGCTGTCGAGTGGCAGGGGGGCCTACGTCGGGGAATCCTGCCCCTACCTGCCGGTCCAACTGGGGAGTCCGGGAACCATTCATTTGTCAGAAACAGTCAATTGATATGATAGAGCAGAGAGGATGGTGTGCCCGCCAAATGATAGTCATAGAATTTCTAAAAGCCAAAACACCAAGAAATTAGAATTACATAATCGATAAGAACACACCAGTCTTATCACACTCTAATATTATTAATAATGGTTATAAATTATACCAGATAATAATTTTACAAGACAACTGTTAAATTTCTAAAATATAAACTGGTTTAACTATTGTAAAGATGTTATTTTAATTTTTTAACATTTGCGTAATAATCGCTTTATTTAACATTTATAATTTAAACACATTACTGAAGCTTCTAAACAATTTACTAACAACTAAGTTATAAAAAATCAACATAACATTAACAATTAATAATCATTAACAAGTACTAAAAATGTAATAGAGGTTCATTTATATTTATTAGTCATACAGAAATTATATTACAATTGACATTTTAAAATAAAGTAAACTCTGAATTTTAAAATATAAACAATTTAATTTTTAGCAAAAGAAAAATAATTTATTACTGTATTGTCACAATATTATTAAAATGCTTTAATTGAAATTTTAATAGTCTCACAATGAATTTCTATTTAGCAGCACGAAAATATATATCACACTATAAATGAGATAGTATTATACATAAATTTAGGAGTAAGTACTGACCATGCCTATTGTAATATACTCTATATAGCCATAAAATACAAGTCAATAATGATAATTAATAATTGTTATTAATACTAGTCAACGAATTCGATACCATAATATTTTGCTACTTATTTTAATTTGTATAACCATTTGACTAAATTATAATTTAATTTAATGTTGTCCACACACAAAATTTTAAGAGAAAAAAAAACCAAAGAATGTATATTTGCGACATATTGGTGTGACTTATTCAGGCAATTACTAAAAATTGACAAACAAGCCACCATTTTGTGTGTAATAAATTATTTCATTACAGATCAATATAACAGCCAATCAGAAGTTAAAGGGATAAACTTTGCGCATTGTAGAGAGAGAGCATTTATAGATATATTACCTATATTAGAGAAAGGTAGAGAGAATACGAAAAAACAATGTTGCACAAATACATTAAAAGAAAATAATTACAATATCGTGGAATATCATAATTGAATATTCTATTGTATTAGTAATATAAGCTACAATGAATAGAGTCATTATAAACATCATTATTAAGTAAAAAATTCAGGTTGTGTAAGTAATAGAATTAATATATGAATACTTTTCCTTTGGTGGCAATAACTGTTCAGGTTTGTGGGTAAAACTTTCAAATAAAATGATACTGGTGCCTCAGGATGACAAGAAGTGTTTATCTCAATGTTGATCAAACTGCACATGGTGTGTGTTATTTAATTAATCAGATTGTTAATTAAATAGTATATTTTGAATAATTAGTTAATAAAATTAATAAATAATAAATTTCAAATGGATATGAAAATATATTAATGCATATGTAGATATATGTAAGTAATTACTCATATATATTATAAGAATAATAACTTATTATGAAATTGTAACATCAAGCAATGCCATGATTAATATATATGTTCTTATTTTTTCATTAAAACTAAAAATAAAATATCTTTAAATAAATAATTATTTTTAGAATACGTTTTAAATAAAAAAATTATTTATTTGTAATCAGCATAAATCTTGCTCTCTTTTTCTAGTCACATGCCCCATACTTTAAGGACTTTGGTGATCATAGCTATCCAGTTTCTGATCTCATGGTGCATTTTAACTGTTCATAATAAAATATTATTCTTTCATGTAAATGTTGCAACTAAACTTTATTGATATAAACTTAATAAACCAACAACAAATACTATACTTAAATATAGAGAATTAAATTGTACTTTGTATAGAAGTAACTTTGCACATATTGACATTGCATATATATCAACACTTTGTCTATTTTGACACTAATTTTTGTAACCAATGGTTATAAATTTTCTTATATTACCAGTTTCCTTAGAATTGTTTTATACTCCATAGCTCTGTAGGCAAATATATGAATTACAAGGTGTTTAACCCAATGGCTCTACATATATATATGAACTACACATACATATGTAAAATATTGTCATTTATGTAATGGCTCAATAAATTCAACAATGAATACATAGCTCACTTTCTGTGTATAATACAGGTAGTATTTAAACAGGTAGAATGATGCAATATAATCAACTGAAATACAATAGCATGTATTTGCACTTTCACCATAATGGAATAATGCAATCAAGTTGGAAGATATTGCCATAGGGCAGTTATTATAAGAACTGTTAATCCCTTTTTTATGTACAATCTTGCACAATATAACTTTGCATAAATAACAGCACTAACCATAAAGAAATCTTCGGTATTCACAGCTATTGCATATCTAACATGTAATAAGATTGCAGTACCTTGACATAATGGATTAATAATAGAAAAATATATTATGTATACAATACATCACTTTATACATAAAATGAATATCAGTGTGCTTTATAAGCTTTCATTATTTCATTGAAAGTTGACAGTTCACCCATATTGACTTTTTTCAATACCCTTGAAATGTAGATATATGCTCTTTTTATTGATATTGTATTAGAATGTTATTTAAAAAATGCTTAGAATTTATATTTAGATAGATATGTATATATATATATATATATATTGTGCACAATTTGCAAATCTGTGCAATTTGCAAATTACACTACTCACCTCTTGCACAGTTTACTTATTTGTATAATCAGTTTGTAAATTGTGCTGCATATTTTATAAATATCTTTCAATTAAATGATTTATAAACTGCATAATCTGCTAATGGTGCATTCTACCTCTAAATTTATTTATTTATCTATAATTATATTTTTGATATGTTAAGCTTAACTTATTAGCCAATCAAAATATTCCAAAGCAGCATGGATGTTCATCACTTAGCCTGTTCCACCCAATAGATTTTCGATCCCCATTTTACTGTCCTTTGCCCAACAGTATTGAAACTAAAACAGGTGACATTCGTCCAATAGCCTAAATGAATTATTGTACATGTATTTTAGTTATAGCTATTTTTAGAAATGCATTCATTTCTATTCCAAAGTTTGGGTGAGTTAACTTTGATTTTGTATCAAACATTGATTGGCCCATCAGGAAAAAGTTAATCAAAATAAATTTTTAACTGGTATTTATAAATTTTAAAAATTGCTATTTGATTTAGACCAAATGTGAACAAATTGAAATTTTGTAAAGATAAAACAAAATATATATATTATATATTCTCTTGGTTTAATAAAAAATATATATTGTTACTTAGTCTGAACAATTGCTAATTGGTCTGGACCAAATAAAAATAAATTTATATTTGCTTTGCTTTGCCAAAATAAAACAGAATAAAAATTTTAAAAAATATTTAGACCAGTTGATATAGAAAAGTATTTAAATCAAAATAAGATCATATTGCTATTTGGTTTAAACAAAATAGAAACATTATTTGTTATAGATTAAATAAATTTCTATTCCATTGGCACTAAATAATATATTTGTCTATTTGTTTATAATGAAATAACAATAAAATTCCATTTAGTCAAGCTGATACAGAAATATATTTAAAATAAAAGCAGATTTCTATTTGATCCAAACCAAATAGTAATAAATTTTTTTATAAATGAAATACAATTAAATTTTGTATTGTTTGTGGATAAATGTTATATTTAATTATATTGTTAAGAAATAAAATTGTATTTTGCCTGATAGATAAATAAATCTAAATTTCTATTTGGTCCAGGCTATTAAGTAAAAATATTTTGAAAGAAAATAGATAGTAGTTGTTTTAATTATTTTACTTTTGTTTTTAGCTTAAAATCTGTGGATATTGCCATTGCCAACAAGTGGCATCTATTTTAATACAATAGGGTAAATATACATTCTTGTTCAATTTTTTTGTATTGAAAGCATTTTATAAGATATTTCTATTTGGTCCAACTGATTGCTAATTGGTCAAACCAAATGGAAATTTTTATTTAACTAATTGGTCTGAACTTCTATTTGCTCTATGACATAATACTTTTGAGTTAAGTAGCTTATAAACTTTGCCACCTTAGCAATTTGATAATAGTGCAATATATGTATATTGATAATGGTAATAGACATAGATTTATTTATTATCTATTATTGTTTGTAACAAAAAAATTATTTAAAAGCATATATATCTAATATAGTGGGGTGAGTTAAATCCATAATATTTTGAATTTGTACTTCTGATTTAAAAAATAAACATCATTTTTCATAATAAAGAGATTAAATGCTTCATTTGATTCAGTAGTTAAAAAATTTTAAAAGTATTGCCATTATTCTGCAAATTTACCATATAGGGTCAACATTTTAAAAACAATAATTTTATGAACTCACAACACTCCCTCCCCATTTGGGGCAAATCTGGAAAGCAAGTTTTTAAAAACAATATTGAGTTTAATATGTTCTCTATCATCACTCTAGTGTACCAATTGGCTCAGGGCACTGGCTAATTATCTGCTTCTGTTTCAGACATTCAAACTCTCTTTTGCTATAGTATATTCATTTTCTCTCTCCATCACATCCTTGTATTATATTATTTTAACTTCTATTATTTAACTATGGATCTTTTCTTTGCAAATTTAGCTTGTAACAGTCTAATGCTTTTCCCTAGCAGTGCACTGAAAATGTATATACTTTTGATTCTTAATACAGGGATGTGATAGTAAAATGGTGAAAAAATCGGAAATGTCCAACTGGGGGTCTAGGGGGGTTCGAAAATTGTTCTGTTTTTATGCGCATAAATGACTTGAAATGGAGCACTATTGTATAGTCAAATATGCATGAAATATGTGAATAAACTTAAGAAACAACCAACTGAATAACAACAACCTTTGAAAAAACATGTTTTATAATATACTG
>JAYRBW010054879.1:0-11015 GCA_036023295.1 Invenusta paracnida | reverse complement strand
CCTTATGTAGCAAAATTATGAAGAGTTTATTCGTATCCGAGCCCAAAAGCCTCTATACGCGCCGTAGTAGGGTTAAAGACGGAAAGAAGCTCAGGACGAATTCTTGTGTGGATATTTAAGTATGCGTTTTGATCTTCTGGAATGTTTGGTACATCTCAACAGGTGTCGGATAATTGAGATGGATGCGTGTTTCGTTCATTCGAGAATGTATTTCTTGATACGATTCCGCATAGATGTCTTCAGTTCTGTCGATATCGCAATTGCAGATAAATTAAAAAATGATTAAAAAGGTAAACAAAACTAGAAAACGATCTTAGATCACTTGTATAGGGATCGTGCTGCTTGCCCAGATAACGACAGCAGTAGAGTTTAATGCGGTTGGTCTCGGAGCCGGTGGGCCACAGGCTCAAATCCCAGTTTATTAATTTTTTTTGTGAATGGGGTTCCAAAAGTGCTCAGTTTAGAATCGGTACACTCAACCTAACGACGAATCCCCAGATAAGTGGCCAGGTATTCCGTGGTAGCAGGGACCGAGTTAAAGGTTGCAAACTTTGGAATTGTGTGCTTCCTCTTTTGTCGTCCAGAATGCAATAGTTCTACTGCTGCCAGTACTTTAGTAAAGGTGAAAGCACGCAATTACAGTGCACTGTAAGGGCTCTTGGAAATATACAGTGTACTAAAAAAAACTACAGGGAACGCTATAGAAAGAATACCTTTTTTCAGGATATTACTGGGTTTGTCTATCAGAATTGAAGGAAGAGGTAAAGCGTTTTTCTATCGGGGCCCAAAGGTTTGTCTTGTATGATTGTACATTTAGTGGCTATCTTGTCGAGGATCTGTTCTGGTTAACCGTTAAATTTAAGTGTGTTTCTGATTTTAAATATTCGTATTAGAGTTGGCATTTCTCTGTAGATAAGTGTCCGTATCAAAGTGGGTGTAGAGATCCATTGAAGTAGGTTTTCGGTGGACTGATGTGGCAGTGGTATCGTTAGGTTTGTGAGTAACTAGGATAATATCAAGAAATGGCAGTGAATTCTCCTCTTCTTGGGTAACTTTCATGTTGAGATGAGCATTGTTAAAAGCAGTGACGACGACATGCAAAGAATTCTAGTTGGGAACTAGTTAAGAGGAAAGTTAGCTATCGAATAAAAATTGAACATTGCATACAAAGAGTTCGAGCAGGTTAGCTATATCATTCATTGTGTAGGGAGAGAGGGAAGTTGTGTGTTGTGATTATCCCATGGTTTATGGTTTCTTTGTCCGATGCGTTGGTGAATAAGGATGTCACGTTAATATAGGCACAATAACGCGTCCTAACCATCTCTTTGTATTTGAAGATCTTCTGTTGAAATGCTTCCCTACGATCTGCAAACAGGTAGACAAATTCTTCTTTTACCGTGACAACCTTTTTGATACTTTTTTACTTATTAGTCAGGCGTTTCCCTTGTACTAAACTTTTTGTCTGCTTCCTCTCCCCACACATTATTATCGTTTTATGCTAATTATCTTGTAGTTGTGTTGCAATGTATCGTTTTCGTTGCAATTGTTTATTACAGTTTTCTGACTCTTCTCACTCTATTTTTTGACTCTTAAGCAACCTTGGTATTAGCTGGTTCTCTTTTTCACATCTTCGCTTTCAATTTAATTGATTGATTTTCCGTTTAAAAGTTCTCACTACTCTATTAGTGTATGTTTTTATGACTATTATAAGCAACCTACTTAACTGGTTCATTTATACAAATCACCACTTTAAATTAAATATATTGTACTGTATTTTATAATATCTGTCACACTGACGGTTATTGAAGCGAAATTGATTTGGAAATAAATCTTATGGCATGAAATGTACGGTGTTTACTTAAAATTATTTTGGTAAATCCTCTGACATTTTATTGTAATATTATATTAAAAAAGGTTATAGTGAATTTCGAAGGAAAGTATATCGCTTGTGTGAGTATAGATCATACTATCTGTTTAGTGAAGATCTTTGATATATTAATGAGCATTCAAAGAAATTTCCACGTATAGACATTCCATACATTTTGAAGCCTGCAGCTATATAAATAATTTCAATATTTTTAAAATTAAGTATATGTAACTAATATTTTAAGTAATTTAATTTAGCTTGTAGATATTTTTTCTATATATACATATATTCATAATTGCGTATGAATAAATTAATATTATTATTATATTATGTGGTAAAGTTCGAAATATACTCATCTTTTTAAGATATTAATTTTTACTACTATATTAACTAATGTTTTTTCAATAGAACGTTTATTTACTGAGTACAACAACCTTAAACATTATGAAGTATTCTATAAGTAGTATACACAGCGTAATAGAAATAAATATTATTTTTTAAATTACACCTTTTATAACTGATTTTTAATATTCTGTATATATATAAACAGTAACATTTTGTTTTCATTGATTTGGGTCAAACTGCGCGCTTCATTGCAATAAAAGTTAATTCAAGATTCTTTGCAAGAATATATGAATATTTTGTTTAATTGCATTTACACTTTCGGTGTTTCTTTATGCATTTATAATATAAATTACAATTGTTCTATTAATCCGGTATACTAATTTCTATAACCAGTCACAAGGTCTACAGCCACTCATGAAATATGATCATAGCATTCATTTCCACATGGCTACTTTACCTCCATCGTCCCTTTCTCATTTTATTCTCATCGTTCAGAGACAGAAGTGACGCGGAAAATAGAGATCAGATTTGAGTGTTCCTCGGATTCAAGTGAGCAGAGAATTAATCATTTCCCAAGGACAGATTTCTAATGACATTCTCGTAATTGGAATGAAATTATAGCGAATATGATCCCACTTTTCCACAGATGACGCAATCTAATTTAAGCATTGGTGTTTACCTATCTTATTTAGATTGTTTCGATATTGATGCATAAATTATGACTTTATTAAATATGCATGTCTAAGGAATATTATTTATTATAATTTATATTATATGACCGGATATTTATTCTACAATGCTATAATTCTGCGTATTTTGAAATGCAGAATATAAATATATATTTCACATGTATATAAACAATGTTTTTGGCGAATTATTAAGAAAATATTTGCAAAATTACTATATGATACTCAATATAACATTTAAAAACTATTATTTTTCAAATTTGTGGAAAACTAATTATCTCAGAAAGAAATGCCTACCACTTGTTTAGACCGTTAGTGAAGCTGCAACACTGTCACTCAATAACATGATACGTTTGGAGGTTCCATTGATGAGCACAAGCTATCCATGATGAACACAAGCTATGAATATAACTATCCATAGAAAATATAATTTTAAAATAACTCTGAAAAATATATGTAAATAAATTAGATTATTATGTATATGAAATATGAATTTACATATTGATAATTATTTCTGAATAAATTAAAATACTTATGTGAATTCCATAAATTAAATATAAATATTTAACTCCATTTAATTTAATAAAAATATTTTCAATAAATAAAATAAAACGAAATAATTCTTCTGGTCTATAGTTAAGAAAATCTGTAAATATAATTGTTTTATACACTACCATTATTGTAATTAAAATTCCTGATACATAGTTCGCATATTATAAGTGGTAATTCGATTACTATTGTCTTTTTATAAGTATTATTTTAAAATATTTACTCCGGATAATGGATTTCACGTTAATTGTGTTTTATACAAATTTATAAGTGCTTTTAAAATTCGAATAATACGGAAAACAATTAGAATACAAAATATAATAAATCACACTCATACACATACATACAAATATATATATATTAAACCAGCATACTCGTATATTATATACAAATACCACATGAGAACTAAGTATGCTGTTTGGTATATCTCTCCTTCAATAAAAAGACAATTAATAGATTATCGATGGGCCACTTATAGCGTAATTTTCTAGAGTCACTAAGTATACAGCATAGTTTTCTGGTAACAGCCTTCTATAAAAATAGCTCTGTCAGTCCTCTTATTGATAATGACAAATGTTATTGGATATTATGCATGTATAACTTTCACTATATGCGGCCATTATAAAGCTAAGAAGGTTTAATCTCGATCGTGGTGATCGGGAAAACAGCTTTGATAAATAGACTGTGGTAACAAAAAATAAGAGAGATGAGGGTGGAAGGGAGGGAGGTAAAAAACGAAACCTGTACCAATTTTTCACTGAATGACTTTTACTATGTTAATTCTGCCGTATAAAGAGGCCACGGGCGGTACAATTCGTTTGATGTTCCTCAAATAGATTGGAAAAAGGCTATCCTTGACTTATCTTGAAGGACACGTTATTAGTTACACTTTGGAGACATTACACGCATATTACAAAATATAAGGCCAGCACATGAGGTTTTATCATCACAAAAATGGGAATGAATGCCATAGTTTTACACAAAAAATATGTTCAACCCCTCTCTCCTCCTTTATTCCACGATCATAAGTAAGACTTTTATTATTTTCTAGATATAGGCATAGTTCCCATGTAGATGTACATTGTCTGTTCTCTTTGCTTATATAATATATAATATATACAATATCTTATCTTCATATACATCTTCACATAAATGGTGTGAAGTTATGATTTGAAATATTAGCAATTAATAATATTTCGTTTACAATACATGGCTAATTGGGATAGTTTAATAATCTTGCCATAAATCATTCATATAATTATGGATATTAATTTATCCCGACTTTTAAGTAGTACGTAGATCACTATAATATATAGGATAATTTTAATTTTAAAAAGTTTAATAAATATTTATATGCGCTTCTTTGAAGCACCCGTACTTGTAAACTAATTTACAATATTATGCCAATAGAAAATAAATATAATAATATAAAATCTAGAAATTATTTATTAAACATACTTTGAACAATACTTTCTTGTGATACATTAAATTGAACATATATTGACATATTGAAGCTAGCTTTATTAATCGCTTGAAACCCTATAAGCAACAGGAAAGACCCCAAATTAATGAATTAACAGATTTTATTTTTCCCAGAAGGACTATAGAAACAGCTATCTCATAAGCGCAACATATTTGACATTATAAATAGTTTTATTTGCATTGAAATTATTCAACCAATTGATCGTGATCTGTACTCAGGTGATCTGAGTCATTAAAGAGAGAGGCATGATGTTGTGGCTGAACGTCGTTTCTAAATGAATTGATATCTTGACATATTTTCAAGTGATTCAAAATCCTTAATTTATATAAATATGTATATGCCATATTACATATTACATATAGGAATTATGCAAAACAAATAATTCTTTGCACGACAATTGTTTTTTCCTACATTTGCAGCTAGGAAAATAAGCACATATTTATAAGTACGAACATTCGAAAGTTATATAATTCCTTTATTGTATTAATTCATAGCAGTGTTAAGCAATTTCAAAAAATTAAATATTTATGTCTTACTACTGTACAAGAATACTATTAGAGAAAGTATCTATACAAATTATTGATTAAATTCTAACTATTTTTATTTATATACATATGTTTAGATTTGGTAAAACAGAAAGAAACATATTCTGTAGTAAAACCGTGGAAATTATTCAATTTAAAATTAGTCAAGTAAAACAATTCTACGAATAAAACATATTTTAAAAGAGCATATTTCTTTTTGTCAACCGAATGGGACACAAAATACTCGATGATACAGACATATTACATTTTTAAAGGCTTTTCGTCTTAAAATTCCTCTTAATAAAGGTTTTTCATGAATGACTTTTAATTTAATAAAATACGATTTGTTATCATTGTGATAATGAATACTTAAATCAAAAAGTATCATTAGTGTTTAAATACATGAATATATAGTTTCATATAGTGTAAAACTAAAACTAAAATAAGAAATTTAATTAATAAAACTTAAAGTAAATAGTAATATTTTAATTATATTTTAGAACTCTACATTTTTAACAGTAAACCACTCGTAATTAAAACAAAGTTAATTAACTGTAATTTTACACCTCCTATTCAGAAACTTTGGAACAGTCATGGCCAACTCCACCTGTATCAACCCATTCAACCTCTCATCTCATTGCCAGACTGAGGATCCAGCCGTCCTCATTCTCAAGGGACTCGCCATGTTCAGTATCATCTTCGGCGCCCTTTTCGGCAACTGTCTTGTCGTCATTTCCGTTCTGCGATTCCCCTACCTGCGTAAAGTTATCACTAACTACTTCGTCGTGTCGCTGGCTTCAGCTGATTTCCTGGTCGCCGTCTTTGTGATGCCCTTCAACGCTGTCAAGACTCTGGCAAATGGGCGCTGGCTCTTTGGACATACCATGTGTGATATCTTTAATTCAAATGACGTCTTCTTCTGCACTGCGTCTATCGTTCATCTGTGTTGTATCAGTATGGATCGGCATATCGCCATTATGAACCCTTACGCTTACGATCGCAAGATGACGACAACCAGAGTTGCGGGTATGATTGCTGCGTGTTGGCTTTCCTCGCTACTTATCTCATACATTCCTATTCACACCGGACTTTATACTACGAGTGAGATGATTTCGTTACACAACAATGACGAAATGATGTGTGATTTCATAGTGAACCCCTACTACGCTGTTCTCTCGTCTTTAGTGTCCTTCTGGATTCCTGGAGTCGTGATGAGCATCGTATACGCGCGGATCTACGTCGCGGCACGTCGCCAGGAACACTCGGTTTACAAGATGCAGAAGATGATACTAGTGGTGACCTCTACCTCAATTATGGACGACCATGCGGTGATCACCAACGGTGAAGATGTGAAGCCATCAGATTACGATGCAGGTAAAGAAAATCGAAGGAAAATTCGCCGCGAGCACAAAGCTGCCAAGACTTTGGGGATCATAATGGGGTGCTTCTTTATCTGTTGGCTTCCCTTCTTCCTCTGGTATTTGATATCGAATATCTGCGGTCAAGAAAGCTGCCCACATCCTGATATTCTGGTGGACTTTCTCTTCTGGATTGGTTACTGCAACTCGACATTGAATCCCATCATATACGTCATGTTCAATCGGGAGTTTCGGAAGGCCTTCAAGAGGCTGCTTCACATCAACGCGATTATGCAGAAAATTCAGTGTGGAGGAAGGAAGATGAGGGACAGTCAGAATAGTGACGACGCTCAAAGTGTGACTATGCAACTAACAAAACGATGTAGAGCCCGGTCATAGCCTTGACCATCTGCACTATCGAATGTGATGAATGCTCCAAACAACGAAGAAAACACTCTTAATGTTTATAGTTTAATAATTCATTACGTGTTACCATTAGCTTTATACACAATATGTAAAGAACAACACACGAGTATAAATGATTTACATATTATGTATTATGCATAGATTTAACTTTTTTAATCTAATATTATAATCTTAACGTACAATTGTTGAAGCATTTTATAGTACGCTATTTTGTAATATTATAAAAATATCATTGATGATCAATTACATGTGTACTTTGTTGATTAGACAAGCAGAAAGCAGGAGTTCAGTATATTTGTATTCTGTATATAGTAACTATTATATTATGGCAACATTACAAATTATCCATATTTAAAATTTATTGTACATAGGTAAAAATTGTAACTGCTTAAACATATTTACGTACATACGTATGATTAAAAGTATGGAGTAATTTTATTATGTATGTGTTCTTATTATTTAAAAATATTAATCGGAATTAATATTTTAATAAATAACTTAAACTTTAATTTTAAAATAAACTGAAAACTTCTTTTTAAATGACTTATCGTTTTGTAAATTTAAATTACATTCTTGTAAATAGATTACAAAATTGGGTTAGTTGAATTATCTTTTCTATATAAGTGTATTCTAAGAACACTGGTATTCTGATGCCAACTCCGGTGAACTGCATATTTTACCGACAGCTAGACAAACATGAATAATTAAAAAATATTTTAATCAGTTAAGAATAAATATACTACGAAATACTTTACATACTTCAATATTTAGTTTAGATAAAGTAACATGAAATAAACAAGAAAACTGTATGCAATTATAATTGATAATTGTTTGGAATTGTATTAGAAAATTATAGTAGTAGTTTACTGTTTATATTACAGAAGAAGTTCCTAATAATTTCAATCAAAAATTGCCACCGTACATAATACATTTATATACTATATTTAAGTGATGCAATTTGTTTTAATTACACTAATTTGTACACAAATTGAAAAAAGTCGTTGTCAATACTATTGTATTTTATTATTAATAAAAATATACATTCTTACTTATAATATAGCACACTTCTAATTTAGATAATTTATGAAATATGTGACACAATGCAATTTTTAAAGACGTATGTTAATTTATGTGTTCTTTAGTTTGTATTTAATCTTATAAATGACTACATTTTGCACTAAGTGATTTATATAGAGAGCTATTTCGTCGATATTGAACAAAATATCGTGTTATAACATACGAATAATGATAATAGTATTTATTATTCATTTTTCTTACATGTTATTTTGTAATTCAAATTGGAAATTGATTAAATAAATATATCATTCATATATATTATTTTTCTAATAAAATGAAAACCTTGATTTCATTTTTTAATGTACCGCCTTCATTTGAGAAACAACAAGTGTGTTTGTTCCTCTTCAGTAAACAAAGTCTACATATGAGTATAACAATGTATTTATAAAATAGCCTGTTATCAAATATTTGAAATACTTTTAACCTTAGCGTGTTTTTAACTAATAGTTCAAATTTGTCTGACTTTCAAATAAAAACGTGCAACTAAATGTAGAGTAAATGTGTATTTTAAGAAATAATATATTGCTTAAGTATAATAATAAAAGTTCAATCAAATTATTCCATTTATTTATAATTAATTATAAAAATTTGTTATGACCTATCGATAATAAGCTACATTAATCTTTGTACATATATAAATTAGTTTAAAATTCAACCTACTCCTTCATGTAAACATTAATCTAATTTTAAACCAACTCCGTAAAAATGATCCCTAAATAAGATGCAACCGTAAAACGTGGGTCATCCATAAAATTTATATTTACAAATTAATAATAATTATTGCTAAGGTACTCAGTGGCTTAATTCTTAATACATTTGAATAAAATTTATAAACATATTGCTGTGAAAGAATATTTGTTGTAATTTTGTAATTTGTTAGTCATACATTATTAAATAGTTTGATGATAACTAATATTTATATTCTATCGATACGAATTTGCTATATTTCAATGGAAATTATGCAAAAACATAATACTTTCATAAAATGTATTTATACAATTACATTTATAGCTTACGCATAATATTTGAAAAGGTATGTTTAAAGTTATCAATTTATAAGTATAAAAATCAATAGGTACGCAATATTTACAATAACAAAAATGTTCTTTATTTTTGGTGCTAAAAGGCCTGGATTATACTGTGTAAAGTACATAAACTATTGTTGTGATGTAAAATTGCTTACTCACATAGCAACACAAAATATTGCATTTTATCCATTAATTAATTTGCAATAAGTCACCAATTAAATTAAATTAAATTAAATTATGTTATTTAATACTTCTTGTACATCTTTTGAATGGCGCTAACGTTATTTGAGTTTATGTAAAACGGTAAAAATAATTATTTCTTTCATGAAATCCTCCATAACGAAACTTGTTTGATGAATTAATTATAGAAATAATGATAATATTAGTTTGTTTTATTCATGGAACAAGCACATGTACACGAAAAGGATATGTAGAGGCTATTTCGAGACTACCCGACGATTAATTATTCCTAGGTATATAATTAAACATTGCACAATATACGAAATATAATAATTCAATTGAATAAGAATGGTTTCATAAAGAAAATTGTATTTAATTGCATTTTCACGTCAAACATATTTTCATATTTAACTCTATATTCACATTTGGCGGATCTATATTTCTGGGAGTCTCCCCCTTAATAGAGTAGAGTTTAGAAACATCAAATGTAATTAATGTTTTTAATATATTTTATTAAAAAAATGAAGTGATGTATATATTTAAAACATTTTACAGAACGCAAATTAGTACAACGTTGGAAAGCTATGTTAATAAGAGAGATATTTTACAGGAAATTAACATTAATGCTAATGCAACATGGACAAAAGTGTAAAAGTAAAGGAAGAAAGTAGACTTGGGCAAATATTTAGATGTTAGAATTAGAAAGCGTTTAAATAGGAAAACAATGCATTTTTATCATTACTATTGTAAATACACCAGATTAAAAAAATAATTTGTTTTTATTGTACTTTATGAATTATTGCTGCAAATTAATGAGTTCGCGAATCAACGTTTTGTCGATTTTGAGAGAGATATACATTTTATATAAAAAGTATGATTTTCTCATTCTTACAAAGGGGTGACCACCCTGAATATAGTAGTAAAAGTTGTACAGCTTTGAGTACACAATAGTGAATATAGTAGTAAAAGTTGTACAGCTTTGAGTACACAATAGTGAATATAGTAGTAAAAGTTGTACAGCTTTGAGAACACAATAGTGAATATAGTAGTAAAAGTTGTACAGCTTTGAGTACACAATAATGAATATAGTAGTAAAAGTTGTACAGCTTTGAGTACACAATAGTGAATATAGTAGTAAAAGTTGTACAACTTTGAGTACACAATAGTGAATATAGTAGTAAAAGTTGTACAGCTTTGAGTACACAATAGTGAATATAGTAGTAAAAGTTGTACAGCTTTGAGTACACAATAGTGAATATAGTAGTAAAAGTTGTACAGCTTTGAGAACACAATAGTGAATATAGTAGTAAAAGTTGTACAGCTTTGAGTACACAATAATGAATATAGTAGTAAAAGTTGTACAGCTTTGAGTACACAATAGTGAATATAGTAGTAAAAGTTGTACAACTTTGAGTACACAATAGTGAATATAGTAGTAAAAGTTGTACAGCTTTGAGTACACAATAGTGAATATAGTAGTAAAAGTTGTACA
>JAYRBW010054868.1:0-11015 GCA_036023295.1 Invenusta paracnida | reverse complement strand
AAAGTTAAGGATACCTCCTTGAAAGTATTGTTTTCTCTAAATAACTCCCGGAAAAGGCAACATAGTATGGGTTATAACAAAGTATTTTTTATTAAATTTTAAGAGCAAATATATATTTTCAAAAATGTTAAATTGTCTGTGAAATATAATTCATTGCCTGTATATCTAAAACCGTATATCCATAACTTAAGTTGTTTAACTGCTGTCAGTTTTTTAAACAAGTTTTTGCAAAAGCTTTAGTGTACTTACATAATAGTATTGAACTAAATACAGAAATGGTATGAGTGAAATCTCCGTGTTTATTATCTATGAAGAAACGATATTATATTGATAAAAATTTACAGCTCGTAATGATATCATTTAGTGCTTATTTAATAATGTTATTTTAATGTCCATGTTTAAATAGATATATTGTAGGTATAATATGTTTTTAAAGAATCGAAAAAAGTGAAATATCCGTGTTTAATTACTCTATCAAAGAAACGATTTCATTTTTTTTTAATGTTGACTTTCAGAAATTTTCAGATTCTAGAAGACATAATATAATATGTGAACTCTATGATATAGTTAAAATGAAATGAAAATAAATGAAATATATATAATATTAGGTTCCATATATAAGAAAAATATAATTCATAGACTTTTGAAATATAGTGACAGTCAAGTATATGAAAGTAACTAATGTCATTATATGAGAACATTCAGAAGTATATAATATTATGAATATATAGAATAGATGTAAGATAATTTAAGCCCTTATATACCACTGATTAGAGAAAATCTTATGAATTATCCATCATAATCATGTATGTAAATCGGTAAATGCTACTTAATTGTAAACTTATAGAATCAAATTATGTTCGAATGTATGTACAAAAATCCAATTTAGTAATACAAATGTTCTATACCAACAACGGATATTATATTAGAAACCATTATAGTATTTCCAAAGTGTTAACAATAGTTTATGGGCTGTCCAGCACAACAATCTCTGCGAAATGATTGCTGAGTTTCCTTTGTTGATTCTTGCAGTTTTATTCAACGGGCCACTGACAGATGAAGACTGCTGGTTTCGATTCAAGAAATTGTACTTCACAATATGATATACCGTCAAAAAATCAACAACATCATAATTAGCATAAATTTTGATATTAAAATGTTAGTTATTATTAATGAATAAGTATCAAACTTCTCATTATTTTAAAGATGGAACACAAATTGTATTATTTTTACATAGTTTATTTTTGTCTTTTTTCATTTTCATTTTTTATTTATATTTTTTGTTTTGATTTGATTTGATTTGATTTTTTCTAATTTACATTTATTGAATATCTTTTTAATTGTTGTCTAATGTCATTATTAAATTTTAGTCAAACGAATAACAATCTAATGTAACATGTTTACTGTGTATTATATATTTTTAACGAATACATTTTAATTAATTTTATTTTATAAAATGTTTTTATGCATAAAAAAAATTTTTTTACACTTAACACAAACACAGCGTTATGTAAAAAGCATAATAGTTTATTCCAATAATAGTTTAGTTCACTAAGCTTACATTTACCACAGAAAGACAAACACTGCAATTTAGAACAAAAATTAAAACATACTTCCGATAGTCTAGGTAAAAACTTCCGATAACCCCTCAACCACCCAATCACCCTCTCAGCCAATCATATCCAAACACGGCAAAATACGCGAAAATTGGAATGTTTACGTGCGTCAGTCAACATGTTAAAATACATATCGCAGGATAGTCTAATTGAAAATATAATAGAATTTTAAAAATTTTAAAAGAATTTCATCATTTAAACAAAAAACTTGCGTATGCAATTTAAAATTATATTTGAAGATTCTATGAATTTTAGATAGTTCAAATTATATTGATAATTTGGTCGCATATATAGGCTAATTTTTCCAAGTAGTACGTATCGATTCCTATAAAATGTGAATAACCGAATTTGATATTTACACTTTGCAAATGGTTAGTTTGTGTTCCATAAGTATCTTGTTGGAACTGGAACAGTTTTACACACACTGGAAGCAATTTTAAGAAAATTAGTAAGTATTGAATTTTGTGTGCTTGTTTGCCAAATTTAGTTCTTATTGATTGCATATCTTAATTTTTTATATTTCTAAAAGTTCTCGCAATTTTTAAGTGATTCCCTAAAAATGTCCTTAACACCTAAATTATATATAAAAACTACTGCAAGTTGCCTAAACTACATAATCAATCTCTAAATGTTTCCGCAAAGACAATTAAAAACTTATTTTAAATAATATCGGAACCAAAATATCCATAATGAACATGGTGTACCCCGTCCGTTTCAAACTCTATTATATACGTTTTTTATATGGTGATATGCTTATACATAACCCCGATTTAAATGATACGAATTTAATATTTCCATATTTTTAATTGCGTTCCCATTTTGTCCTTGTACGGCAACCCCGGAACTTGTTATACCAAACAAAGTAGTTTAAAACTGTTGTTGATATTTTATAGAAAACATTTGCAAAATTTCAGTTAAATTGATTGAAAATTAATTAAAAAAAAACACATTAAAATAATGTAGGCCTACTCGTCAAAACCTCTCAAAACTGTCGGTCCTTTAACGTCCTGATATTACATATTGTAGTCCCTGGTCTTTTTCGGCTTTCCTTATTATAAGTATCCCCTCACCGGGCGAAATGTTGTAGGTATAATATGTTTTTACGGAATCGAAAAGAGTGAAACGATTTCATATTTTTTAAATGTTGACTTTATAAATTCATCATTCTTTTGCTAATTTATTAATATAATATTTATTTATGTATACGTTTGATTTGTTGAGTTTTTTGGTTGCATTTTTGGTTCCATGTAAAAGACTTATCTAAGTGTATTTTAAAGAAGACATTCTAATTTATAAACGTAAATTTTATTCACATATTAATTCTATTAATATCAATGCAAAGCGTTTAAAAATGACCCTTTCATCATTTATTGAATAAGAGAATATATTTCGCATATATAACAATTTACTCATATAGAAATATAGTCGATGCTTTTAAGCTTCTAAGAACCTATACAACACAAATATGGGGATGAAATTCCGAAGAACTTATAATGATATACATCTAGAAAGATAAAAGCATCATTGTTTAGTTTTTTGGATAAATAATACATTGCTTCAATTATGCACATTGTCAGATTCTAGAAGACATAACATATGTGTGCTTTATAATAAAGTTAAGTTAAGTTAAAATGAAATGAAATATATATAATATTAGGTTCCATATATAAGAAAAATATAATTTATAGACTTTTGAAATATAGTGACAGTCAAGTATATGAAAGTAACAAATGTCATTAATGAGAACATTCAGAAGTATATAATATTATGAATATATAGAATAGATGTAGGATAATTTAAGCACTTATATACCACTGATTAGAGAAAATCTTATGAATTATCCATCATAATCATGTATGTAAATCGATAAATGCTACTTTGTTAACTTATTGAGTCAAATTATATTCGAATGTATGTACAAAAATCAAATTTAGTAATACAAATTTCTTATACCGACAACGGATAATATATTAAAAAGCATTAAGTATTTCCAAAGTGTTAACAATATTTTTGGGCTGTCCAGCACAACAATCTCTGCGAAATGATTGCTGTGTTTCCTTTGTTGATTCTTGCAGTTTTATTCAACGGGCCACTGACAGATGAAGACTGCTGGTTTCGATTCAAGAAATTGTACTTCACAATATGATATACCGTCAAAAAATCAACAACATCATAATTAGCATAAATTTTGATATTAAAATGTTAGTTATTATTAATGAATAAGTATCAAGCTTCTCATTATTTTAAAGATGGAAAGCAAATTGTATTATTTATACATAGTTTATTTTATGCCTTTTTCATTTTTCCTTTTATATTTATATTTTTTGTCTTGATTCAATTTTTTTCTAATTTACCTTTATTGAATATCTTTTGATTGTCGTTTAATGTCGTTATTAAATTTAGTCAATTAGCGAATAACAATCTAATGTAAAATGTTTACTGTGTATTATATTATTTTAACAGATATATTTTGATGCATTTTTATGTCAATGTTTTTATGCATAAAGAAAAAAAAATGTTTTACACTTAAGACAAACACAACGTTATGTAAAAAGGAAAACAATAATAGTTTATTCCAATTCACTAAATCTATACGACAGAAAGACAAACACTGCCATTTAAAACAAAAATTAAAACATAAAAAAACAATGCAATCATATTTCTTTTCATACTTTCTGGGAAAACTTTGACCTCATCGGGGGCTTTACGGCTATTCATGAATATTATTAAGAATGTAAATATAATTGCAGAGACCATCTGTACGATTAGGAAATAACTAAGAACCGGAATAGTTTCCATTGATTTTGGTGACGATTGCGAGGCAATAAGAATGTACAAGGTCATCCCCATTACAACACTCAATGAAATGCTGGCACAATCACCGGCGTTGTCTACGAAAAACATGACTGTTGACAATAGAACGATCATGCAAAAGGGAATAATTACTATGAAAATATAATACACAAATCTCCGCTTTATTTTAATAGCTATCCTGTAGTACTCAAAAGTGAGAAATGTTTTCGGGGTTGTGAGCACTAGGTTTTCATATGAAATATTAGTTGGTGACCATTCACCACTTACACGCTTTGCTTGATAGTCAAATTGGACTCCATTTAACGGGACAATTACTTTTACTGTTGAGTTGTCCATAATCCTCCCTCCTAAGGTAATAAAACAAGTCTGAGTGTCGAACGGAAAGTATGTTGCGTCGATGGGGCATGAAAATTGCATCACTAATTGAACATAAAGTTCCAATTTCCCTGTATATGTTACTGCCACAAGTCTTGCATCTCCATAGTAGAAATCCAACTGTTTGCTATCCTTGGAGTCCCAAACTCCGACATCAGGTATCCAAATCTTGTCAGTGCTGACCTGAATGGTTTTTATGCCGTTCCATTCTTCAGGAGACCACTGTAGTTCTGGATCCTCCCAGATTAATGTAAAATATCCACTTATTTCAAAGACTTCCGATTCAGAAATACCATATATTGTCTTAAAATTTATTAAAGTATTTACTTCTGTTGGATAAGATGGTGGGACGTTTTTGTGAAACTCAGTATAATTAGCAAATAAATATTTGTGTAGTTTAATTGCACTATTTCTTTCATCAGCTTCACTGAGACAAAGAAGGTTGATGAAAAGAAACAAGACCAGCGACATGCTTCCGACGATTCTTCTTTCAGAATGATATTCAATTTCGTTGAAGTCGTTTTATAAACTCACATTAGTCAATTCTTTTAGTTAGACGAATTTATATTATTTTATTAACGTTTTGTTTCTGCGTATTTATATACACATGCGTGTTTCCTCCAACAAATTGAAAATATCGAATGAATGATATGTGATATTGCAGGCCAGAGAATCCCCATCTTTGAGATCAAAATGGTTGTCAATCTTCATATCTATCCTCCATTAACAAACACAAATATCCCACATGCTCTCTACTTAATGAATTTACTGTGGCATCTACTGCATTTAGAGTTGATGAGGGAGGCTATATTCCAGAGATGACTTCATATGGATCGAGGATTCTCGTGAGATGAATTCTCTACTCAGCGTAGAACACTAAATGTTTACTGCCATGATGCTAAATAGAATATAATAGTCAAAATGAAATATTATAAATATAATATAAAATAGTGTATATTGAATAATCTAAATATAATAGAATAAAATAGTCTGTATCGAATAATCTAAATATATTAGAATAAAATAATCTATATGTGAAATAATCGAAATATAATAGATTAAATAGTCTATATGTGAAATAATCTAAATATAATAGAATACTGATCGTGTTGTTTAGATGTATAAAATAAATTATTATTTAACTTTTCTGTTTATGCGTATCATTACAACTATAAATGATATTTGGACGATTTCCTAAAATGTAACAGATAAGTAATAAAAATAATGTGAAAAACAAAAGCAATTTTTCTTTTCAATCAAGATATATATACAGTATGTTCCAAACGTTCCTACGACATAGAGAAAAATAGTTTTTATGAAATGAATATATTAGGAATAATTAGAAGTATACTCATAAAAATGAAACTATCCAATCAGAGTGTACAAATAATAATGCTTAATAATCCCACCGTGGTCGAAAACCCTGGTTGACAAAAACTAGACTTGAAGTCGAAAGCCTTCCTTTGTGTGAGTCTATTCGAACGATTTTTATATATTCTTTATTTTTTTATTATTAGCGCATGTTTTCAGCATATTTTTTATAATAATGTAACCCGAAATCAGTAGATGTTAAAAATATATACATCATAAATATAAATAATAAGTACACAATGCTGTTTTATGAATTATAAAATACTATGTCGAGATAAAAACCCATGTCACCCCCTAGTCGGTGAAAACCAGAGTTTAAAAACCAAAGGTCGCTAGTTTAAACGCTCGACTGGCTTTTATCAATCAAAAAAACATTCTCTCATAGTCTTTCGACCGAAGGTATAAAAAACAACCCGCTACTTACTTTCATCAACCCAGTGTTTATGTTTTATATGAATTCTTAACGTTTAAAATTTGTAAAAAAAATCGTGAAAGTAGTCAAACAATTTTCTTTGCAGCGCATTTCACGTCAATTGTATGAAATGCTCGTGTGTTTCGACATTAATTAAATAATTTAGAATGTTGGGATGTATTTTTGATGGAACAATAAGTATGTAGTATGATCCATAAAAAATACACGTTTTTAAATATAGAACTAGAAAAGATTTCTAATAATAAATTTGTTTATTCCATAGATATTGTATTTCAGTAGTTTACAATATCGGTGTTAGTTTAGTGCGATATCTATGGTTTATTCTGGAAAAACTTGATTTTGAATTAAACGTGCACATTGACTTTTCAAGTGAAAAAACTTTCTGCTGATGCGGTGCACGGTCATAGAATTTTTTATTTTAACATTCTAAAAGAGAGTTTAAAATAGCCCAAATAGTGCAAACATGTTTCATACACAAAGATTCAGAATACAATAATGAAACCCATAAGACTGCTCATTTTAAATTATTAGTGTTAAATTTTAACTGTGGATTTCACATTTATGTCATAAAATTTACAAATTAAAAGTATTGAAATTAAATGAAAATATAGTGCCAGTGAAGAATAATTTAAAATTTAATCGCTCGCATTTCAAAAACTCATCATACATTTAAAAAAATATTAAATTATAAACAATGAAATATTGCTCATTGAATATTTATTTTTAATATTGATAGTTTATTTCTGTTTATATATAACATCTCCAAATGTTAAACGTAATCATATTAAAAAATAGATTAAAGAAATATTCGCTAATAATATATTTCCTTCAAACTATCATAGGTTCATGAACATTTTGCTCCATTTAAGACCAACATTTAATAATAGAGAACAATACACTTTAAATGTAAGTGGAGTTGTCAAACAATTAATTTATTAAAGACTATTGTGAGACTAGACCAAAAGTTTACAATATAATTTACACAATAAAGTGATGATACATGTACTATTTTTAATATCATGTAAATGAGTAACTGTCATGAGTTTACACAGGAAAATAAAAATATTTTTTAAACGTGATTTGTTAAATAAAGAGATGGAATATTGAAGAGTAAGTACATCTTAATTTATATGTAATTTAATAATAATTTGAATTATATTAAGATACAATTTAAAGGCGTGGTTCTTTTATGAGGGGATCAGAGAATTTTGCTTATAGACACCAAATTTGAACACCCATTGAAATATACAATAAGGATGTTGAATAGTCTTTATTGTTGCAAAATATACCTTTTTACAGTTTTAAAGCTTCAGGTGTGCACGTTTTGATACGAATTTGATTTGTTGTAGTCCTTTTCTACTGTTGAGTATAAATTTTAAAATCCGTCAATAATTAACTATAATAGGTACCAAGAATATAGAACACGTATTAATACATATTTCATATGAATATTTTTGGGTGGGGTTCACTTGTTAGGTGGGGAAACATCAGCTGTTGTAAAATAGAGAGATATTTTAAGCACAATTCAATTGATAAAGATATACAATGTTGATTATATTTGACCAAAGATATGAAATTTAATTTATACGTTTTAAATCGTAACGTTTTAACAAACCATGCTCTTGCATGCTTGGTCTATAGATCTTTAATTATTTCGAATGTATTCATTTACTGTATGAACCTTATTTTATTGATGTTACAATACAAGAGAGTTATGCTGTTGTCCATTCTTTGGCTCTGTCTCATTACTTCAGGTTTTTTGTATCTTTGTATCTATAAAACAAAACCCAAAAGCATTTCTAGTCCTTTAATTAGTTGCTATCCGATCCTATCTTAAAGTAGTCTATTGGTGTAGGTATTGAGTTGATAACCTTGTTGTATCTCCAATCATTCTTTTAGTATATGTAGAAACTAGTTAAGTAAATTATCGCATAGTAGTATATTCCATTACTACCTCGTATAGCAGAATAAAATTGTAAAACTATATAGTCAAAAATATAGACGCTATACAAGAATCGCCGATATATGTACAGAGTTCTATTATATTCAGCCAATAGGTTATTAGATGGCTGACTGATTTAAAATAAAAAGGGAAAATTGTTTCAATCAACTAAACTCTATTTAAGAAAATATATAATGAATAATATATATAATATGTAATTATATTACATAACCTCATAGTTCAAATAAAGATAAGAAAATAAAGTTTAGAATACATTAAACTTGTAAGCGCAATTTAAAAATAATATATAATAAACCAAATCATTATTTTACAAGTTTAGATCGGTTTGATTGTAATTGTTAATATTTATATTAACATTAGTGATTTTTTCCAAAGACTGACAACCATTCTACACTAATATTCAATTATATAAATAATGCACATTAGAACAGTTTTTATTAAAAATATGTACTTTTAAATAATTTACTTTATTTATAAATATTTAAATCAAATATATTAAAAGCGTTAAGTGTTTATAAAAAGTATAACGTGTATAACATTTTGAAATAAATCCGGCCTACTCTAATTTTGTGGACAAATACATTGCAAAAATACTTTACAAGGTTACCGCTGGTTTCAAATATAGTTTCGTCACTTGTTAAATGTTTTCGTCGATGTTGATATTTTTCTCCAATTTATTAATTGCAATAATTCCATTAAAAAAATTTAGAGAAATCCAAAAATACTACAAACGATAAATATATATAACTGGGATATTACAAATTAATACATATGCTATAAAAACAGATTATACAATTCATTATTAGCAGAAATAAAGGCAAATATTAATGAGTTCAGAACAAGTATGTGCATAACGCGTATTTATTATTCATTTATATAGTTTTATACAAAAACTTGTTTGAACTAAGCTCCACAGATTTTCTAATCCGATTGAAACATTCAATGAATTAATATAATTTAGATATAATTTTTTGCTCGAAAAAACTTGCTCTTCTCTTAAACACAAAGAAACTTGTATCAGCTGAGTGTGGACTTTGATTTTGAATATACACATATTATATATTCACCTATATATACACAGTAGGTATTCTGTTTTAACATGTTGCAAACACTTTTACTAAGAGTTGCTTCTATATATTATGATACATATTTCGTTTTTTTCGTTCTTAATGTTGTTTTACATAACTTGTACAAATTCTTTACGTTATCCAGCCCGACCACTATTTGTGCCTCTGGCTCCCGTAGGCGTCCAGTCCAGTAAGGGATACTGTCTTGATCCACTTTAATTATAAAATATATATCAATTTAAATTTACATTTAAATAAAATATTTTCAACATATTCGCAAATGATTTTAAATTTTCTTTATTGCAACTTGGCGTTGCCTCAAATCAATTTAAAAAAAAATTAAGCTACTTAAAGTAAAATCAAATGTATAATTGTAATTAATATATTTTGAAGTTTCTTCTACTTTTTTCCTAAGAGTAAGTGGTCTCCATTCATATTTCACATGTCGAATGTATTAATTTAATTGATCAGTAAGTTGACATTAGCGTTTCATACTTTGTAAAATTATGCAATCGCCATTAAACACAAATATAACCCTAAATATCTACCGTTTATCCCGTGTTTGTGCTGCTGTACTGAATCCTGCTAATAAAGTCTCACAGTAAAAAAATCTTTCGCTTTTTCTTATTGATACAACTTGTTTTACTTGATGTAAATGACTATGATCCCAATTTTTTCTAACTAGCAACGTAGCAAATATTATAAATGTAAAATTTGAAATGGTCCAAATATTCAAAATTAAACTAACACTAAATACCTAACTATTTAATAATGAGCAATTTAGAACCCTTGAAATAATCAAATATCAACAAAACATGAGGCTCAGAGAAGATAAGGAATATATTCAAACGGTATGTTTCATAGATAGAGTGTACAAGTTTTTAAACTTTAGATAGCTTGTTATCAATGTGTGCAGACACAAAGGGAGTGAACATATGTAAGAATAGGATAATATAAATCGCTTGATATATCAGATATAAACTGCACATTTAATTGGTAAAGCTGCAACTGTTTCGAGTAAAGACTACTTTAATAGGTAGTTAATTAAAGTATTCCCTGGTTTCGAGATTAATGCTGATTACAAATTATTAAATTGTAACACAAACAAAAGGATACATATCAATTGCATTAATATAACAAGGTTAAAATGGAATTTATATAGTTTAACAATAATGTAGTAGTCTTATTATAAATCAATGTTAAAATAATTAGAGCATAAAACAAATTGAAGTGGTTAAATATTCAACAAAGAAGACAATATAAAACAATTTCAGAGCATATAAATATACAGAGAATATGATAGTTGACCCCGAGTAGCATCGTTATAATTAAATCAAAAAATCAAAAACAAACCAAAGCCTTTTGCTACTAAAATT
>JAYRBW010054846.1:0-11016 GCA_036023295.1 Invenusta paracnida | reverse complement strand
TGTGGTGTTACTTTACTAGGGTGTGGTGTTACTTTACTAGGGTGTGGTGTTACTTTACTAGGGTGTGGTGTTACTTTTTCCCGGGGGTCTATAACAGTTCACGTTTATCTTATAACATTTGAAATATTAACATTATTTATCCAGCTATTACCTGGATTTCTATAGATTATTATGAATAAAATATGAGCCTTTATTCTACTCTTCGGTGAGATTTGATTTATCGGTCAATAATATTTTAAGAAATATTTAAATATTTGATAAACAAATTTTCTTTGCTAAATAGAAATTGATAAATACTTTTTTCCGCCATATTTGACGTTGGATAAATAAAACATTACAGTTTATATCGTAGACAAAATTAAATAGACTCAACTCGTGATTCACACTCGTATGTTCTGACAGTTTAGTTTCTCCATAGACTGTAATAACATTATTAACTAATTATATATATAGAAATAATGATCAAATAACTAAATTGTTTTTGATTTTAATTTTAATTTTAATATGATCAAAGTTACCCTTAAAATTACATAGGAGTTATTTTATATAATTTTAAAATTACTCTAAAATATTTTCTTTGAGAGTTATTCTTATCTCAACTAAAAATTTTAACTACATTTTTGTGGGAAAATAAATTTCTGTTTCATTTAGGTGTGGTCCAAGTCATTTACATTTGATAAAAAAGAATAATAACCCAATTATTTGTTCTTAAATATATATATTTAAATCAAACTCCTCTCAGTTATTTTTTAAATGGCATAGTAATGCTTATTTTTTTTTAACTCGTAATATATATATATACGTTAATTATTTATATTATTGTTTTGTTTCTAAAGTTATATTATAGGAGTCCTTAATTGTTCAATTTAGTTCATAATTAGTATTTTAGATACATTAAATGGCAATAATTTCAATTAACACCATTTTTTCTTTATGTTGTATTCTCTATATACTGATAAAGTATATTAGAATCAATAAAATATGGCATTTTGTAATTATTGTGATGTAATTTATTAGGAAACATAATACAACGATTATAAAATAATGATATCTATTTAAAACAAATATGTCTATGTTTCACGGAGATAGCAGTGACATGAACACATTTTAATGGGGTCAATATAATGTAACAATTTTAGTTATTACTTGCAAGTTATTAGAAAAACACGACCTAAATATTAAAAAATTGATATATTTGTCTTCATCACGGAGATAACATGATAGAAAAGTTATAATGATACTATAATGAATAATATATCTATAAATACATTATTTTTCTTTGTTTTTTGTACACAGCTTAGGAGCTCAGCATTGTTTATATAAGTTTCATAATCATTTTAATTAATGGTATTAAATTAAAATATAAATATATGTACATATTGATATCCGAAAATAGTCGTGTTTTAAATATCAACAAATGTGATTTTTACAATATATATTCAATTTACGTGGTTTAAATGTACACCAATGATTATTAGGCTTTGATTATAGTTATAATCCATATAAGTCTGTATTAGCTTTAATTATGTTTGCTTATTTATTTAGAGTAAAATCTATTTGTTGAGCTTGCAAACTGCAAACGATCTAAAGAAATTGACGATGAATTTAAAGCATTTTTTGAAGTTATAAAAAGTAACATTTAATTTTACACAATTACTCTTATAATAAATATTCTGTCATACAGGTTAAAGTTCTAAGAGTAAGGTGGCCATACCTGTCTTATGGCCAATAAACATTTCATAAATACTTCCCAGTTCTGTTGATCGCTGAGGATCTATCTGGCTGCTTGCTACACTATCTTGTTAGGTCCAGCTCTGATAATTTCGTGAACTGTACTCTTCATATAATCTTTTCAGAGTCTCCGACGCTAAGTCGATTATCCTCTATATGGCTATGATATTGTCTTCAGTGTTAGAGAGCTTCCTGATCTCTGATCCAATGTTCCAGTCAAAAGTGTCTACGTAATCTCTAAATAATTTAGCTAGTTACTATACTTTACTCACCCAATTGCAGTTACCTCCAACGCGTTGACCAGTAGTTCGTGTATATTGACTTTCGAGAAATAGTGAGAACAGTATCTCGTCAAAATATGTCGATGAAGTAACACAGCTATGTTACTTTCGATAGCCTTGAAGTGCGTGAATTTCTCAAGAACTTCTATGAATCTTGACAGCTAACAGGTCAATAAAAAATATTCTGCTCTACAGATCATAACAGAAAAGTCATCCAAGCTAATGGAATTTACTTAAAGCTTTCATGAACAATATATACTATATCCATTTTGTGCATTTAAACTATGTACATTGTTTATTGTTTATTTAGACTGTGTTTATTAAATACTCTTTACTAATCAATTTTAAATTACATATGTCATACAATTTAATATACAACAATACGATTAAACAGTAGTTCCATTATAAAAAAGTCTCTTAAAAAAAACATTTCTATATGTCTACGTTTCTAAACGAGATTTTTTCAGTCAATGTATTTATAAGTTAACTAAAAATTAAAGGTGGTAAACATTGTGTTCAGCTAGGATGTGAAATGTTCCCGCTGGCAGTATAATAAATTTAAACAGGCGTAAAATATCCAAAATTTGACGCAAAATTAGGCTTAAATATAAATACATATCGGCGTTGTAAGCTGTCTGTCAGTCGTTTTATACAACCTTTTCAATTTGTCCGACTTCTGTCACAATGATCACACCGGTCCATATGTTATAAAATGTCTAACTAATTTTTCATAAAACAATTAAGTTACATGCTTATTCAAAGTAAAAAGCATATTAATTTACAAAATGTTGATATGTTAACAATTTAATTTTATAATTAAAACATATTGTCTTTAATTATTATATGCAATAAATTAAATAATTCATATTTAATCGTTGTTACATTATATTTACTACTACACGTTATCATGTATGCTCAATGGATTATTATGCACATTTGACTGCAAGTTGTTATTCTGCTTGCCTTTAATTCCACTGACTAATTAATAGAAATATTTACAACTATACTGAAGGTGGATTAATTGCCGATTTTCTATATTTAGCAATGAGGAATGTGAGCATGTTTTATTGCAATTTGTTAAAAAATGCTTTCGATTTATATTACGCGTATTTAAGTTGAAAACAATTATAATACGCACATATGCAGTAAAATGTGTCTTAAATTAGCAAGCTTTATATTATTATTGAAACCTATTTAAAATTCAACAACTATATAATAGAACTTAAATTAGTAATATAATAATTTACTCATATATGTAATTACTTCTGTGAACATTTTAATTTATATA
This sequence comes from Invenusta paracnida, assembly GCA_036023295.1. Lineage (NCBI taxonomy): Eukaryota > Metazoa > Platyhelminthes > Proseriata > Coelogynoporidae > Invenusta > Invenusta paracnida. Next base: position 7,716 of record JAYRBW010054846.1, on the reverse strand, counting down.
CTTACCTTTTACTAATCTTTCGATATCTCTTCCAAAAGCAGCACAAATACATTTTATAGTTTGTGGTATCATAGATATAAACACAAAGTTTATTTTATTTTCATTATCATTAAAAAAGATTACGTTTGCAAAACAACGCAATAAGGTTTATATATTCAAATATTCTGGCTCTTAAACTGAGCTTGTGATATAAATTATCATTCTTTTTAATATTGCTATATGCAATTAGACAAAGAAAATAGTTATTAATCAAACTTCTATGGGAAATATAATGCAGAAAACATGAAATTTTGTTAAAATTTCTTTTTTATTTCATTAACACTGAAATACGAGTATATATATTCTAAATTAGAAATCGTGATTATATACATTTGAAGAATATTTCAGTATATATAATAAATATATAAATAATATATATGTCTATGCGTGTTCGTCCTTATTTTTAATAATATTTATACATTCTTAAAATTCTATTTATTATAACATCGTCTAAATCACAACAGTTGATTTTTTTATATTGAAAGTAATTTTATGCAGAAAGAGATTTCTTGCTTAAAATGCACAATTTATGACTCTAAAACTGTGAGAATAAAAGAAAAGCCATTTTTCCCTTTCAAATGTTCAATCAATTTTTTAAATTTCCGTTTGCAGGATTCTTCAAGATATAGTTTTAAAATTTGTTATAGGTGACGTATTCCGCAGTATACCTCTATATTCGTAATTGTTAAAAAATATTCCAAAATAATCTAGGAAAATCAAGAAACGTCACGAACACATTGAAGACAATATAGTTGTATATGTTATATATTTCCTACTATGTTTATTTCATCACTATGAGTCTGGGTCTATAAAACGAACGTGTCTTATATAGGTGTTAGTCATTACTCCTCAAGCTATTCAAAATACCTTTATAAGTTCTGTAGACATATTTTATGAAATATTTTTTATATATTTATAGTTTTTCTTGAAATCGTAAAATACATTCCTTTTATCGCTGCAAAGTTAATTATGTTATTTTTTATAATTTATCAGGCTAAGTATGTAAACAAATATTTCGTGGAAGTGAATCTAGTTTTCTTGAATTATATCTTGAAAAATAGTATCGCTATAAAATGTTTTAATTACTTTTTGTTATATGGATCGAATACACTGGAATAACCTTTGCTATTGATCAACATTTTTAGCTTAAATACTGTACACAATTTCTGTACTTTATAGATAGTAGGTATATTCTACAGAGTTACAAAAATACGTACATATATTATGCATGGTACTTTATATCGTCTGATCAAAGATAGACTTTAACAGCGATATGTAATGAGCCAATTTGACTGAAAAATTTTGAACTTTAAGCGAGTAGGTTAGTGACATACATATTTGAAATTAAAAAAACCGATACACATACATTAAATTTCTATAAAATTATTTAAACAAAAGCGACAGCTTCGCAAAAATAAAATTCAAGAAACTAGCTCAAAATCAAAACGATAACGTATTTTTCAAGACTTGTCGTAGTTCACTCATTGATCAATTTGATATAAAAAGAAACCAACAAATATAATTAAAAATAACTTATATTAAGTTAAGGAAATATGGATATAACTAATAATTCTTTCAAGTATTAAACTTTAATGTCATGTTTATTGATATTATTAAATTTTAAATATGTCATATAAATTTTACAATTGTTTACTACTTAGCACAAATATGTGAGCAAATCGGCCTATTGCCCAATGCATGCAATGTTATTGTAAAGCTTATAATGTCAAACATTTTTAATTCCTTTTTGCAATATAGTACTAAATCGGCATTAAACAACTGTGTGTGTGATAATCAAAGCAGTACGGCCATATTATCCAATATATTCGTATAAAATAAAATCTTTAAAAATGTAATTCCATTAGTTGGCTAATACTAAAATAATAATGAAGATTTATTCTTTATAACAATCTGTATGTAAAGTTTAATTCTACTTAAATTACATACCTGTATATGTTTAATGTATTACTGCCTATAAAATTGTAAGCATTCGTTTATTATTATTATTATATTTAAAATTTAAATAATAAGAAAATACAAATTAAATTCTCTAAATCAAGATATTTAGATCAAATATAATATTATTGTTTTTTTAAATGAGGTAAACCGTATAACTTTATTGATATTAAGCTAAAAATCTTTTATATTAAGGTAGTTGAAATAGTAAGCTTTATAGTTCAATAAAATTACGCTGATCGAAATAATTCGTAAATTTATTCTGCGTATTTTAGAAATGCTGAAATATCTTTCATTTATAGTATTTATACTTATCGTTATTTCTTTCTTCCCGTTTGTTGTTAAACGAATTTACTAGACAATATTGTTCTGTTTGAATAAAGTGTCTGTTTTTTAATCTCAAAATTTTAGAAAAATGAAAAAAATTTATGCTCTACTTTATAATTTTAAAAATGTTTGAATTATACATTAAAACAAGAAATGTTCTATAATTCATAGTTTCACTACCAGTTTATGACTTTTTTCGACTTTAAAAGCACTAGTTTTAGCACCTTTTATAAATATTAATACATTTTAGCATGCCAGTCAAGTTGAAACAATTGATAATAATTGAATCTAAGAATTCTAAAAAGAAAAAAAGTGTACACTCAATAATTTTATTCTAACATGAAGCGGTTAACAATAGAGCGTCTAACTGAAAATTCAACACTGCACGAATAAATCGAGTAACTTTTCTGGTGTTTAAACATTTTAACAATTAAGAAAGGAGAATAGTGGTGGAATGCGACTTTTGATTTATATAATAAAAATTAAAATGATAGGCAGCTTGTTCCTAACTTCATTTCGAACGGGAGTTCCGTGTACAATTTTAATGAAGTGTCATGGAAGAAAACTTGAAGTATACAAAACAGTTTCTCCAGAAGTCATGCTCTAATACAGAGAATAGCAGGCTTAAAAAATAAAATTCCTACTATGCTGGTTAATATGCGGGACATGGTGAGAAAAATTAGGTACATAATATTCTAGTCCTAAAACTATTATTATTCAAAGTTTCTTAATCTGCATGCTATGATTTAACAAATCAATAGTAACCACCATTCTCATAGTATACTACTGCTTATTATAAGAGATTTATTTGAGAAAAACAAAATACAAAAAATAACAAATTATATATGATCAACGAATTAATATAACCAATATTGAGAGACGTTAGGACTTTTGTGATTTTTAATATAATTATTAATATATTATTTAAAACTATGTATATATTTTCTTAGGTTGGAATTTAGTAACTTGTGATAAACTAGAAATCCGAAGCTATGAAAAATAATATTATATTTTGTAATTCAAATTCAAATTTCTTTGCATTAAATTCATTTTCATAATATGTCTTGCAAAAGTCTTGCAAAAAGGTTAAAAAAATAAAATTCACTATCTCTAAAATAATAATATTGAAATATTTGACTTATTAATCAAATCTATAAATAATGAAATTCTTGGAAAATCCATAAAATAATTGGTATTTCTGGTTGATTTAAGTATAATTGTGGATTAATTATTTAATACAATGTCAATTCATTTATAAGAGAATAAAAAAATCATGAGCGACGATTTGTCTATTCACTTTTGATTCTAGAATCAAGAGTAGAAGACTAGTCTTTCATTTATTATTAATTACCTAATATCAGATTTCATTCATGATGGTTTATTTATTCATTGCTATTCACAGAATAAAAAAAACAAAATGAATTTGCAGGTTAAAATACATTTCCACAAATTTGTTAAATATGGATGTGCGCCTGCTTTGAAAATGAAAACAAATTTTATTGAACAAATATTAAATATTACACGTTTCACATATTATAATAAGTATGTATTAATACAAAATATCATTTTATTGTATCTTGTTTATATTTTTACAGTTTTCCGATGGTGGTCACTATAAAGTAATATGACTATATTTGAATTTGCATATAATTATAACTAAATAAAATGTTCAAAGTAACTTCTAACCCAACGGTACTTTGGAATTTGCAAATAATCATTCTGTAGTATCTTTCAAATTTTATCCATCAATAATACCTAAAATATGTCCAAATATTATGCAATTTTTGAATGAGAATATATCTCATTGAAAAAAAATTGAATCAAAATAATTACGACCTATTCATGTATTAAGAGTTAGTCTTGTATGCACTAAAGTGAAGTTGTAACTTTTCTACAAATATGGAAACATATGTTCGATGGAATATTTGCCAAATTTTTCTGATGTTCAACAAATAAAAATAATATAATCTGACACTAATCTGATTAGCGTAGTCTTTAAAGCAAAATATTGACAATATTTCCGCCGGTGAGTTTACCTTACCGTATATTTCAGAGTTTATTGTAAACTTCATCCGCTGAGGGAGAAATGAAAAAATCAAGTATATTTCAAACTTTGAAATAAAATATTGATTTGGTTAACAATTAAAGCTAAAGTATATCATATATAAAAAATGTATTGAATATGTTTCATTATTTTGGAATACAATAAGGTGAATCGAAACAAGAAGTGTATTATAAGTTATAAAAAATACAATAAAACTGATGTGATATATTAATTATATAAAATAAATATTTTAAAAACTGGTAGGACATATTATAATATTGGATGCAGTAAAGGTATCAAAATTAAGTAAGCAAATTAAGTGGTTTCAAAAGTTACATTTTATAAATAAATTACAATTCTGTTTTTAATTTTTTTACTTTGGGATTTATTGGGTGTGTTAAGACTTGTTTATTGTACTGGTGTGATTACTGATTTACATCCTAAGGTTAAAGCTAAAGTGGTATTACTAAAATTTTAGGTGTCTAAAAGGGTGGTCAAAATGCATGTTTCGTTGAATATAACTCATTAACAAAAATATTTTTTAAACTTTCAAGTTATAATTTTTTAATATCTCTAATTTCGTTTTACCCTTCAACAGTTTTAGTCAAATTGGATCAAAATAAAATCCCAAGTAACATATAATCCATAAAACGTACCATTCAAGAATGTTCATTTTTCTTGAAAGATTTAGTATTTCAGATTTTTTCTTAAAATTAAAAATATATATTATTCTTGAAATTGATATTAAATATTTTAAGTATAGTATTTTCTATACTTTCACCAAAAGTTAACTAAATCAAAGAAGTACTAAACACATCAATTTATAATATATATTTTATTGAAATTGTTTTCATATGGTCAATTATTCCTTCAAATATCGATTATGGACTTATGATTTAAAATATCTTTCCTTAAATATCACTTAAAGTCTATATAGGTAGAATAGTAACGGGAAGTTAAAATAAAACTTTCAATAGAAGTGTAATCTGCCAGCGTCGAGCTAAAACGATATATAGTGTAGAAGTGTTAACTGATTATTTGTACCAAAAGTACCAACTAGTTATCTAATTATTTAATAATGACATTCAAAGCTAAATACATTTAATAAATAGATTTAAAGGAATCAACAATGTAGATTTCTCAATTCACTATTTTTGACAAGAGTTTTAACTTCCATAACATCTGTAATTTTAATGGGCTCTTGCTTGTAATCGTATAATCATCCAATGAATAAAATATATCTCTTCCTCTGCATGTGGCGCACGTATGCCCCACCCCGTCTTAAAAAACGTAGACCGTTGTATATTTACAGTTTACTGCTGAAAGACTCCATTATATGGATCTAGAGTTTTTGAATATCGAAGTCAAATAACTAAACCTATTTAATGGTGTGCGATGTCCTCTTTCCTATCGGGGATTTATAAACAAAAAATAATGCAGAAATAGATATCCACAAAAATTTCTCTTACAGCTATAACTAAATTATTCAGTTAAAAAAATAAGAATTTTTTCCAGCAAAGTTTAATGCATTTTGTTTAATTAACACGCACATCAAATTCATATACTAGATCTTACGTAGTATTGCTCTTCTCACTCTAGTAATATATAGCAATATATTAATAAAAAATTTATTGAATCAAAGAAGAACAATTGATTCATTATCTTCTCACGGTACGATACTCTGTCTAAATGGCATTCTGAACTTAATTGTGACACTTTTATGTGTGACTTAAACCAAAACCAGGAATATTTAATATTTGGATACTCAAAATACACACTTTGCAGGCATAACATATAGATTATATCATAGTATTTATAACTCGTATGTTTATCACACTGCACAACACGAAAATGAAACATATTTTTAAATCAAAAGTTTACAGAGTTTCAGGAAAAATTTATTTAAAAAATCTGCATAGGAAATAGTTTCTACATATTTCTGGAATTCTGTTTATTTTAAGGTCTAGAATTCCACGTTTTTAAGGATCTACAACATGAATACAATGAAGCATATATAACTTAGGTTAATCAAGTTTTAAAATATTAATTAATTATTATTGATATATTGATATATTATTTTTTAATAATTTTTTTAATTTGATAATTGTATATACATATATATGATTATATAATTAATTTAGATACTGTCAATCAAAATGTCAGGGTTGACTATTTTGTAAACATTACTGGTGTATTTAAAACAACTTAAGTATTTACCTTTTTTACCCTTTTTACCTTTTAAGTATTTACCATTTTATGTCAAACTATAATGATATATACCCACTTTAAAAAAATAATTTAAATTATAATTTTGGGATAGTTTTGCTATAACATATTTTATGCAACAATAATGAAATAAGAATATCATTTTTATTGCAGACTATTATTTAAATAAAGTAATTTACATGTGTTATGTAAAATTTCAATGTGCGTTGTTTTTTGTTCTTTAAAACTTTTTCCTTAGACATTTAAAAAACGAGATAGGTAATTCATTTATATGGTCAACTATATCTTTATTGAATAATTCCTTCAAATATAATATGTTTGGTATTGTTACCATAAATTTAGAATAGTTTTATTATATAAGGGTATAGTGCAATCACGATTGCCGGCGTATTATAAATATTATTAATTAATCATTATAAGCTTAAACTAATCAATCGATAATTAGCTCAATGTTACTTTCGATTTTGAAGGCAAACGTAACAGTCGAACATGGAGGTAGCAAGTTTGAACCCTGCTACATACTCCTAACTTTAACAAACTGATTTAGGCTGTAGCATTGAGCTAATTGTCGATTCATTAGCCTATGGCGGCTATAATTAATAAGATTTATATATACCCCGGCAAAGCGTGTTTGTACTATTCACTTAGGGTGGATTTCATAAAGCGGTATTAGCTACTACCGGTATTACCGTTAATACCAGGCGTAACTAATACAATAGGTGGTTTCATTTTTAAAGTTTAGTCAAGAGTTTAGTTATCAAAATGGTTTAGTAAACTTTAGTAAATTGGGCTCATTTATATTAGCGCGAGATAACTTGAAAGTAAACTTTCAAGTTTGACCAAACCGTTACCAAACCGGTTTGGTAACTAAACTTTTTGTTAGGTTTCATTTTTAAAGTTAAGTCAACAGTTTAGTTACCAAAATGGTTAGCTTAACTGGTTTGGTGACTTACTTAAAAAATGAAACCACCGAATGAACTTATTTCGATTTCATAAAGAGGTATTAGCTACGCCATAGACTAACTAATACCATGGACTAAATATTAAGGATTTCCAATGATATTTATAGACAGCCAATTCAAATTTATAAGCAGCCAATATAAGGTTATTTACTCATAGATATT
>JAYRBW010054835.1:0-11016 GCA_036023295.1 Invenusta paracnida | reverse complement strand
AACAGAGGCAACTACTCGAGTAGCAGATTTAACTGTTTACCTAAGTGCAGTATTATTTCTGTCAATAGGCATATAAATGTAAATTCACAAGTAAAATGAAATGTAAACATAAAGTGAAATAGCTACGAAAGGAAATAGGATACATAATATGTTAGAGCATATTGCAGTTATGTAAAACATCTATTTGAAGAATATTAGATATCATAGAAATAAACTAAATATGAATATTATTTTTATAGTGCATGGGGTGTTCTTTCTACGTGCGACAATTAACCGTACCAACAGGGAAAGGTTATGTGCATATGGGCGATAGAAATGAAATTTTCGATTGGTGCGTTTGAACAAGTTTGTCATCGATGTCATGACGTAAAGGTGGCGTGATGGGAATGGATGTGTAAGGGTCGTGTGGGAGGTAGGGGCGGATGGGGTTGAGTAACGGACAATATCCACTTGATAACGCTTTTAACGTGTCGTGAAAGAGGGATGAACAGAACCGCCTTTTCTTCGACGACGAAGAGAACGCTGGTCTCAAGGTCGGGTTTGGGTGGATCATCCTCCTCCGACTATCCTATTCACTCATTTCTATAGTGCGCTAAGATATAGCAAAACTTTTAAGCATGCCATAGTGGCCTCTGTCTATCTTGTGAGGGCGCCAATTATCAATTAATTATGTATTATAAACATAAATGAAAAGCAGTACAATTACTTAATTTACTCAAACATAGAAAGACGCCAAAAAGCAGCAATGGTTATGCTGGCTGAACAAATGAAACGTTTTAAACAATCAATAAATTTGCTTTAACAGAGGATTTAGGTTAGATAATAATATTAACGAATGCATATCGCTTCTTCAATTTATATAAATTAACAAATCGCTTGAATTTCCATGAATAATAAGTAAACTTTTAATTATAAATTTAATTAAAAACAAAATTCCTATTAAGGATATATTTCTGTGCTAAACTAAACTATACAATTGATTCAAAGCACAAATGTTACTAATTCACTTTTTCTCAAATGATGGATTTACCAGTTTACAGATGAGCATATACTTTATAAAGATATTACTTGCCTAGTGATGCGATCGTTAGTTTAAGTAATTTACCCAGTAAATGTTTATAAAATTCCAGTAAGGGTACAAAAGATGATTTCAAGATAAAGAAATATAATACGGTAAAAATGAATTTATGATTATTCGGTAATTATTAGTGATAAAGAACCCAAATAATAACGCCCTCTTTGACTATAAGTAATAGAAATTGCAACATCAAGTATCTTTGTTTTTAATTAATCTTGCTTAATACACAGGAATTGACTATTCCATTAAATGTTTTCGAATCAATAATTCTTCATGCATAAAAAAGAGTTTAACCACCACTACAGGTCATGTAATGTAAATAATCATAAAATATCACCTTTAAAGAATTGAATCCTATTTATTAATAATATTATTATCGAATATCTCGGTTTATTCCTATAATAAATTCACGGATAAATGCAAATGTGTTTCTTTAAGTTGTCAATTTCAAATTTCGATAGTTAACTATATAATGGACAATATAATACAATTACTACAATGACGACAGTTATACAGTAGTTCACCTCGACAGATTGAGGTGGTATGGGATGGATGTCCTCCGCCTGGATGGGGTTAGGCCTCGGGTAAACCCTTCGTATTTTGCTGAAAGGAAAGGAAATATCAATTTACTTTAACTCTTGATAAATGTCTTATTTCTTAATAGTAGGTATGCTTATATTCTAAGTTCTTTTAGCCATGCTTTGGGTTTTGTTCAACTGGTTGTACGAATCCGGAGCACTACTAGCTACAATTTCTTATTTTTTGTCCTAGAATTGTAGTCAGAGATCCGAGATCATTCTGCTCGTAAGTCATTTACTTTCAATTTAATATTTATACTTACCCAACTTACACTCAATTTCTGGTACACTAATTTAATTTTTCTTAATTTTGCAAACATTTCAATTGTACTATTTTGTTTCTGAAAGCAATTCTAATGTTATAGTTTAAAAATGAATAGCCGTAACGTCCAACGAATTTTTAACTATATCGAAAGATTTACAACATTCCGTATAATCTCTGTATATATAAACCTTCAAAAGTAATTTATTGCATTTTACTCTCTATATATAACACAATTAATGTCGATAAAGATTATGGCGTATATTTCCAAGTAGTATTTAATCTTTTCAATATTTCCTACTTAATCCACGTTAAATAATAATAATGTATATTGATAACAAGACTCTGATAGCTTTAACGAGCGACCAAGATGGCATATATAACATAACTTGCGATGCCCTGCATGAATCGACTGCGAAGCAGACGTCAATAACTTTAATTATTCGAAATATGAAAACGCGTTGTCTGTCTTCTATATTTGTGAAATAATTTCGAGATCACTGACAAGAAGATTGCACAAATTTCTCACTTGATTTGCGAGATATTAAAGGTGATATGCGAGAAACTCGTTCTAACTCAAATGGCCTTCACCAACTTAATAATGATATCAAACAAAACTAAGAAAAACTAATTCTAAACGAACTATAAGTGAATTATACGAAACCTGCTTCTATTTTTGTTATAGGAAGCTTAGTTTTCTTTGTGTTAATTTCTAAATCAGTTTGACTTCAACGATTTTCAACGACGTTTCTGCATTCCTCCCTTAAATTCATTGTTATTATATTCGGTTAATAAAGTGAACTACTCTAGTCTCATTGGTATTATCTCATATTATCTTTTGATTTATTTAATTTGTTTTATAAAATAAATGTATATATATAATCTTTTAGGTATTTGAAATACAATACTAGAAGACGATTTAAAAAACTAAGTCCTTTTCGAGAAATCAGTTGAATATATTGATTTTAACATACATACATACATAGGCATGAGAGGTGTCAATTACCTATTATGATAAGTCAATAATATTAATCTAGTTTAATCTATCTCATATGTAGCAGACGGAATCACAAAATTGGGTGAAATGTCAAAATTAAACTAGTAAATTATATTGAGTCAAATGATGGAGTATTTATAATATTAATATTGACCTAATATCATTATTGTATTATATTAGTAACATTTATTGAAAACACAACACAGCACTAAAAATAAAACATTCTATAACACTTTTCTGAAAATGGAAATATTTTAAATTTGAAAGTTTCATTAAAAAAATCGTTTATAATCATGAAGCAGCAATTTTAAAAATCATTTCTTAGAAGAAATTATTAAAATAAATATATTATATAATTATATAAAATAGAAACAAAAACTTATTTTACTTACCGCCACAGAGGCCGCTGTTCCAGTAGCGTTTGCAAACGCACCAAAACAGGAAACTGTGGATCGATACTGCCCATATCTCCCGCAACGGGGTGTGGCGCATGCATCCCACTCATTGCAAATTACTTCTATATGTAGATTAGACAAAAGGAGAAGTGAGGTTAGAAGAGAAGAGTAGAGTAGAGTAGAGTAGAGTAGTGAAAAGAGAAGAGAAGAGAAGAGATTTTTACAATTCATATCAGTACTTTATATCATGTAAATTTGCCCGTTTGAAAATAGATTTTTTATACTGTTTTAGAACAGTCGCATTGATGGGAATATAAATTGGCGAACTTTCGATATTTAAACAAATATATTTACGCTTTTTGGAAATTGGTATACGTAGCTGTAAGACAAGGACATTTTACTTGTGTGTCAATACTCTGGAAATATCATTATAATCGAGTTGAAAGGTCTTTTAGCTGTATAAACTGTTTTCTAATCTAAGTTGATCATGTTTTAAACACAAGCATTGCAATTGTCAAAATTGTCAAATTAGCCGGCAAAACTGAACAATTCAAAAACTGCCAGTATTGTAACTATTAAACATTGAGAGAATATACTACAGAGTCATTTTGGAAGACAATTTCAAAACAAAGTATTATTAACTTAGTTGATTTATGTCTATAGCCATATCTTACAGTGTGTATGACATAATCTATCATAAAATGTATAATTATATTAAAATATATATTTATATTAATATTTTATTCTTTATTTAGTAATTTAGAAAATACACGTTATAATCTATATTATTCCTAGATTGTCACCGATTCCTTTTTTTTCATGGAACTATAAAATTCATCATTTAGTAGAAGTATATCTCAACAAATCGTAACGTCACTAAGATAACAATGATTTCAATGAATTTTCATATAGCTGTTAAAATATTCAGCTAAAAGAAATATTCATAGAAACGGATGAATAATAATTAGAAAGGAAATTGCCCATCTCTTTAATGTTGAGACGCGGCAACAAACGATTTAAATTATAAAATAAACGGTTGTGTTGTACAACGCGCACATAACAATCTTATTTAAGTCAACCCAATGCAGGAGTATCAAAACGTTTACATAATTAGGTATAGGCGAGATATAAGGAGATTTCCAAATCAAAAATATTACCCGATCCAAGCATATCTTATGGGGACATTATCGAGACTTCACCTGTAAAATGTTCTGCACATTCTAGAAGTGAAAGCCGCTTTTCAATATGGGTATATCGCATTTCAGGAATTCCTGCTAATTATAACCAAACAAGTTTCCTCGTGAAAAGTTGGACACATAAACACACATATTTACATACCACACTATGAAATAACCATACACAATGTTTGCTCTCATACTAGTTTTTATTTACTACACCAAAACTTTTAGCTCATTTGTATTTTGTGTAGTATTTAAATTGTCCAGAATTATAACTTGAGTCGGTAGTTATAATATGACTGTTTGGGAATAATTGCAACAATTCCACCAGTAATATTTGGAGGACATTTACAGGCTTTATTTTGGAACTTTTCTCCATTTTAACATTTTGATATTTCGCCAATGGTACAAAAATTTTCCTGCAATAAATATTTGTATATTTACATATTAGGTCACATTACAATATAGCGTTTATCTGACCGACTAGATTGGATCAATCATTGATTGATATAATAGCTACTTTCTGAATAATGATTGACAGGTTGATGGACTAAATATACTCGGGCGTGAAGTCATCAGGTCAATCGCGCGATCTATCTAAATGAGATTAGATTGATCCGCAGTCGCGATTTCAGAGTCAAAATAATTGTAATTCAAGAAATATTTCAACTTTAACGTTTAATTTTACCGTATATTTAGACATGAGTAAAATCATATTTAGATTTTCTTTTAAAAGCTCATCGCCACATATCGAATAAAAAGTAAATCATTAAATACATTGTATGATATACATTTATTTGAAAATGTTTTGCAACGAAAAAAATAATGACACTTTTAAGTAAATTGCTATTTTTGGTGATATGAAATAAAAGTAGTTACAACTACAGACGCCTGGATGGAGTTAAAGCAGTATACACTGAATATAATAATAATCAGGAGTACAGTTAATGTGTTCCTGTAGATGCTATCAAAATATTGACTAAATAAATTCACTATTTTGAAGCAATTTTTTAATATAATTATGTCATTATAGTAAATAAAAACTATTTTTCTTGTCATCTGTTAATAAGCTTTAATTTAGGAATTATTAAAACGGCATTAACATATTTTCTCATGATACATTGATAACTGTGCGATTCACTTTATATCTCTTTAACATGGATATAAATTATTTAGATGCAGCCTCCGTTCTTTTTACATTTAATTTTATCGTCTCTATAAACCAAATACTATTTCGAAAGGAATTTTTAACGCAAACATGGAACACGTAATTTTTGCAAAGTAAGTATATTTATAACAAACACAAAAATAACATATTTATTAGGAGAAAAATAATGTTATAATTTTATAATTGTCGATTTTTGCCTAAATGATGAGTAGATTTATGATGTGTGTAGTTGCAATGAATAATAAGTAGGTACACTCTACTTATTGTTAATTTATTATTATACAAGAAAATATGATTAATAGTGTTTAGCTACTTCCGCTTGCATTCAAAATAAGATGAAACAATAATATATCAGTGAAGTAAATAACTCAAAACGTCAATAAGATATAGAAAATTCATACTTCTTGTGAGTAAACTTATTTGCAGTATATATTGAGATATGACTTACCACTAAAGCCTGCGTCACAAACACATGCATCTGTGTTGGCGTCAGACTTCCCGTAAAGGCATGTATGCTTGTAACATCGTTGTTTTATCTCACAATGGTTTCCTGTAAGTGCAAAATTTAGAATAACTTACTTATCAACATAATATATATATGTAGGATAAATAACTTGTGTTGGTGTGTGATACATTCGTAATAAGATATTAGAAAACCACTTGGATTAGTCGTTTTCCATGAAAAAAATTGTTTTTTTGAACTTTTATATCATAGACAAATGTTAAAACGTTTAAAACATTATTTTTAGTCGTGTTACTGTATTTGACATTAATTCATATAGCTATATGAAATAAGACGAAGTGATATGACGGTCTTGCAAACTGAGCAATACAACAAACAGAAAAATAGACTCACCTCTTAAGTATGGCTTGCATTCACACTCCACAACATCTCCCGATTTGGAACGGGGCTTACCCCCGTGTTTACCCACTGGGATACAGACTATTCCTAAAAGCAAGGTATAAGTATTTCGATTACTGATACATCACATTCAATACAGTGAAAAGTAATTAATTATACACGCATAATAGAAACGGTTTAAGTATAAGTCTGTCTGTAATAGTAGGCTACATGTACCGGGCTATTTTCCGCATGCATACACCGAGAGGGGAGTGCGATTGTGTTCTCCTATAATTTCTAAACTTCTTGGTGGAGTAGAGTTTTGAAACTGTCATATAGATAAACGAGGATGTTTTGTAACATATTCCATTAAAAAATATATATTTTGTTAGGGTTAGAAAAAATTGTTATAAACAAAAATATTTATAAGAAATAATTAAATACAAACAAATCCAAAAAGTTTTTTAGAACAATAAAAAAATACTGCATTTCGATTTTGGAAGCGCATCCGTCGCTCCATATGATTACGCGTTCTAAATGTTGAGTCTTCTGCTCTGTTATGTAGTCCACTATACAGGAAGCAAACATATTGGCTGTCAAAACCCCCATTGTCCTCTGTCCACACTAATTTGCTCACAAATAAACCCTGTCTTAAAAGACGTTTATACTGAAACACCCTTTGAGTGGCTGTTTTAGAAATTATGGGATAACCAGCTTCCCATAAGTTGTGTTTGTCAGAATTGGAGAAGAACTTCTGGAAGAAATATGTTAATAATATGTGTAATAGATGTAGTAAGAATATCATTTTCGTATAAAAAGTTGTGACATTTCATTAGCGTTTACATCTAAAGAGAGAATTACAATAGTTTAATGGATGCCATATATAGAAATATCCCTGAATTCAAATTAGAGAATTTAGAAAATATTTCTGAAAATAGTTAATTTACTGATTTTGACATCAACAGAGAAGGTTTATAAAAATAAATAGTGGCAGATTTTAAATAACTGAACAAAAACATAATTTTCAAATGGAAATATATCTGTTTATTAAGAAAAACAAATTACCAGCGTATTTTATATTGCTTTTGATTTAACTATGGTAATACTAATCCTTTAATGTGTTTAATAGAAATTAATCAAAGTATGCAAAGAATGGCCAGCTAAAATATTTCCAATGAAAATAGTGTGTATTTTGAGTTTGTGGTCAAGTTATATTATTTCAAAACATTAAGTATATGCAAACTCATTTTTATTATAGACAAAACATATATTTAAAAGTACGAAATATTGTATTATTACAATAGTTTTTTATGTCGTAGTAGTCAATAATTAATTTATAAAGAACCTGCATTTTAGATCACATTTACTTTTTCAAATTGTTACGCATATTTTGATTAGATGGCCAATCTAAGTTTATGTATGTAAACTACGTATTTAATATAAAACAAAGATCAATGATGTATATAATACATGACATGTTTTTTATTGTTGCTATAGAGAATAATTTTAATATTTCTATTATATTAGAAACAAAATACGTGTCATTTTATTTCCTTTTAAGTCTGGAACGAAGTAACAAAACGATTCTTAGGATACCCTTCGTTTTGATTTCCAGAAGCCAATTTATTCAATCAACAGCTATGCAGCATTATTCAGAAATTTTACTCGCAAAAGTTAAACTTCTTAAAATTGAAAATTTAAAACGGAAGAATAAAATTTCAAAACATGATTGCCTTCATAGCATGCCTGTGTAACACGAATGAGTAAAGTCAAACTTAGTTGAATAGAATTTAAGACATCAAGGAATTTTTTTCGTTTATATTTTAAGTAGATATGTAATACACAGGTACCAAATACCTAAACTTAAGAAGAAAATATGCATTTCATAAATGTTCATGTTTGCAAGGCTACATAGAGCCTCTAGTAAATGCAAAACCTGATATGTTAATGTACTCACGTCTTTTTTTATACAGAACGATATGTTAAACTTGTTAACATTAGCATTAGACTTTTTTGTTAGATTAAAAAAAAGGTTGTGCAGTTGAGATCTCTCCAGTGATTTGGTCATCTCTGAAAAATATTCATTTGCAATATTCATTTTTTATTTGAAAACTTATAAAGGTCATGGACAAAAACGTCGTTCAATTTTGTATAAATTATATATCTTGTAAATTTAATATTTGGAATATACCTGTTTATAGAAGTAAGTAATTAAATGGATTTTTACGAGGATTTAAAAGGTGTAAATGTTTAGATTTTATTTGTAATAATACAGCGTTGTGAAACATTTTCTCTTTGGTTAAGTACATGCTTCCCTCTAGAAGAATTTCTTTATGTCTACGTATTTAATAATTAAATAATTAGTCATCAAGAATGCATCTCCATGCTTATTTGGTTTTACGGGGTTTACAAAAAGTATTCAATTGTTTTGTAAGAATATAGAGATACATAAGTTGTAAATCAATTAATAATAATATTTAAAATCACGTACAAGAATTTCATTTGTTTGTTGTCTCTGAAACAAGCAAGAAAATATAGTTTGTAAATTACTGCATGCTGTATTACCGTCAGGTCAAAAACTGGAGTTCCATAGGGGCATGAAAAAAATTCACTACAATTTTATAAAATAATAACATTGTTATGTTCAGAATTAAAAATTAAAATAATGATTATATTCTTTAAATGCAAATAATATATAGTAAGCAGTAAATATGTAGGTGTAGCTTTGTGTAGTTTGTATGCTTTATCATTTTTATTATATATATATTTTTTATCTCTCAATCTTCGTCTTCTCAATTTGATCTGTATTCGCATTTATTAGTCTTGTAAGTTTTACTCATTGTGTCCTATATTATAAGCCTTATTTATTGTATTAATATATTAATGATTTCTTTCCTGACGATGTCCACATTAGGACGAAACTAGTCGAAATACACTTTGCGAATTTGATTATCTTGACGTTTATTTGGTTTTATAAAAGTTTTTCTACTGTGCAATATAAACTTGCGTTCAGGAAAGAAGACAACTACAACCTAATAGGATAACATAGTGTGAAATATTGAAGGCAAACTTCTAATTAGAGGAGGTCAAAAATACAAAAAAACAGAAACGAAATGGATATCCCCTTCATAAAGGGTTTATAAATATAAAAGATTTGTTTTTTTCTATTTAATTAGAATAAAGGAGATAGAAATGCTTTTTAAGATATCAGAACGAATAGATTTGTCAGGGTCAACTATTTAAACGAATGGAATGCACTATTTTTGTGTAATTTTTACTTAGAAACCGATACATACGGTAGTAACATTTCAGGACAAATTTTAAGAGATTTAATGTCTACTTTCCGGCACATATAATAAAAAATATAACCTGATTTGACGACTTACATCTCACTGGAATACGTTGGCCTGAAAATAAATTAAAATGTCGCATTTTAGACAATATTAACCGCTAAATGGACAAATATTAGCTTTAATTATAAAATGTATGTAATTCTCAGAAAAATAAATACTGAGGACTAAATAAATCCACAAATATCAATAAGCTTCTGAATTTTTTGTAAAAATGGGAGCAAACGAAACTGGTAAAATACATTAGTAATTGCACCATATCTAAATACATAAAAAGGATCTTTTAAAAGTACCTATAAAGCACCTGAAGTACTCGATAAATAATCATAGTTTTCACATAAACGTCAACAATAAAATAATCGTAGATTGATAGTCAATCAAATGAACATATTTTGTGATCAAGATATTGAAAAATATTTGCTTATTATGAAGTATACATTTGGGTAATACGATATTTCATGAAGATCAATAGCTTACACTAACTTTATTATCAACTTTTTCAAAATAATAAAGACAAAATTTGGTCAAGTATCTGGATATATAATGAAAGCAAAATAGAAGTTAATATTCTCTCAGATACTTTTTTAAATGTAAAACCACTCGACTTTATCAAGAGAATAATAGATTAGAAGTGTCTGGAAAATGCAGTGTGTCAGTATTCGTTATGATACAATTATTAACTTCCAGTTTTTTTCATAATTAACCTTTTTGTTGAATTAACCTTCCACATCTGATGTGACACAGATGTGGAATTTATCATATTGTAAAAAACACTTAACATATTTTCAAGTATGGATATTTAGAATGGCATTTTTCTATTTTTAGATGAGTAAAAAACGAAAACCAGGTGGCTGGGAAAATGTTGTATCGAAATGTCAAAAGGATCTGGCCAAGGAGTCCAAGAAATGTCGTTCAATTCAGGAGTTTTTCTCAGGTAGCTGACTTCACAGTACTCCGTACACACTTTGTAAAGCCAAATATGTATTATAAATTAATTCCACTTTTTTTCTCTTTCAGCGCCACCTAGTTCTTCTGATCAACTTGTTCCTCCTCCAGCGCCACCTAGTTCTTCTGATCAACTTGCTACTCCTCCAGCGCCACCTAGTTCTTCTGATCAACTTGTTCCTCCTCCAGCGCCACCTAGTTCTTCTGATCAACTTGCTACTCCT
>JAYRBW010054824.1:0-11017 GCA_036023295.1 Invenusta paracnida | reverse complement strand
TTATTAGCCCCCCTTATGAGCCCTTCCCTTTCCTCTCGGGGTACGGAAACGAAAAAGCCCTGTATACAGAATGTTAATAAGAATATTCAATGACCCATTTATGATGTGATCCCAGAAACTTAAATCAATTAAAAAAAAGCATAAATAGAGCTGGATCTTCATTGGTAGTTACCTTCACTGTATTTGTAATATAATGCTAAAGAAATATTATCTTTAGACAGACAAGTATAGGTACTGATCCTCTTTTATCTAAGACCTATAGTTACATATACAGTAAGATAGTGCAACAACCTTTAAATAAGAGTTCAATTATGCAATGTTGACTCTTTGGGTAAAAGCGTGCAGCACCCAGCCACATTGTTTTAATATAAGACCCGCTAGCGATGGAGTGACGTGCACCCATAAGTGAATGTGTGAAGTGAAGAATGATAATTACTTCTGAATAAGAAGAGAAGGAACAGGTAATAGTAGTCAGGAAGCAACCAATGCTCACCGCACTAAGGGACGTCGATAACCTTTTGCCCCAGCTCGTTCATTTCTGAAGATCCCCACTGACGATCTTCTTTCGTATAGTATTATCATCACAATGTCCTTCTTTCTAAAGTCTCTTTATGCTCCAGCTTCTTGGCGTCTTCTTATCACGAGATTTGCTCCACCGTATACACGTTGTGTGTTTAGTAAATTTATAAGTTATTATAATTTAGTTGTAAAATGTACACCTTGAAGAAGTAAACTTAACGGATGTCAATAATTATTCCGTATACATATTATTATGGCTTAAATAGCAGTAATACATACATTACTGAAGAAAATAAAGCTTTTGCAGCATTAAATATACAAATGCATTCACTTTTTAGCTTGTAACTACTTCTATTGAAGTGCCTAATTTTAAAAATTTATTATATATTGATAATATTGAAAATATCACATTACAAATAATACGCTTTAAAAGTATTTTGACAGAATGGATTAAAGGTGACAATCAATTAAGGGATAAATGTGTAAACAGTTAGACTAAATTTCATTTTTAAACAGCTTGCAAGATTTTTAAAGTTCAAACATTGGACATTTTTCGTGTCAAATTATCCTTTCTAATGCATACTTTACATAATTTGTAATATTTATTTACGAGAAATATACCTACCACTCAAAAATAAAGTATCTCTTTGCAGATGTCTAAATTGAACCAAAATTTGATATTTTCAAATGTTCAAAATGTCGAATTTTATGTCTCGGTAATTTAAGTAATTTGTGGTTTTCTAAATAATTGTTGACAACATATTATTATGAAAAGTTAAACTAACAGGAAAAAGAGAACAGTAAAGTTATTTTCGTGTCCTACATATACCACAAACAATATAAAAAAACCTTATTCTTCGTTCGATTAGGTTTAATAGATAATAATATGTTTAATAAGTGTTATTTGAATACAATTTCTGACCTTCCACGACGCTGTGAACATTTTTTGAAATTAAAAGGAAATTATTCAAAACTAGCCTCATTAAAATCATGTTACAAGAATTTAGTATGAATATAACATCAACGTAGACTCCTTAGAGACAAAATTGTTGAAACTTTCTATTTATATAAAATAATTAAACATTTCATCAGATATGCAACACGAAAAATTCTGCAAAAGTTTTAATTTTATTTATACATTATAGTTAAAAGTTTATTATTGACTACTTTAATTTAAATATATATATTCTTTAAATAATTATTGTCTAACTTTAATAATCTAAACAATGAAAAGAAACAGTTACATCTATTGTACACATCATATCGCAAATTTCCTTTTTACTTTTAAATGTATAAGAGGATAGCATACAAATGTCAGAAATGGTTACTTCTGATCAGAGCTTCGCAGACATTTTGATATAACTCGGCAGTCTTTCTGGCAGAAAGGAGCCAAATATGTCGAACTAGATGAACATCGATACATTGCAATGTATCAAATTTGAAAGTTTTTATATTATCGTTTCGCTGCCAACAGCGAAATAATCTTAAATGATAAAATTATTCTACCACGAGCATAAATGCAATGGATGTACCAAAGTATACATATACAGAAATAGGCGAATTTATAAATAAATAACTTGTTAGCAGCTAGAATGAAATTGTGTGATATAAATAATAATAAGATATACGACTTCAAAGAAAATTTAAAATATTAAGCTACATGAATGTGTCAAGAATATAGTGCGATAATAAAATATCACAGCATAAACACACTTACTTAAAATATAAAAAGAAAGAGAGAAATAACAAAAAGATATAAATGGGGTTTTCTAAACTACATTTGCAAAAAGTATTGTATTTCTGCTATTGCATTTGACAGCCTTATGAAGGCTTTGGGCAGCTGATGAGACCCAACAAGGTCGAAACAGCGCGTGGTCCAGCTCTCCCCTTAAAGCTGGTAACACACAATAGTATCGCATGAAATCACTATTCTATATTTCTATTTTTCAAAATTATACACTTATAATATGTATAATAATGATTAGTACAAATGTAATGATGAAGTTATATAAAAAACTACCCATAATACTTTCTTTAACTCGCGAGAAGCTTATATGCTTTTTTATCAAAATCTTGATCAGTAATAATAGAATAAGGGAAGTGTGACGGTAGCGCGCTATTAAACTGGTTGAACACACCGCTGAGGGTCCTAAGTCCCGCACCTTATTATTCTACTACTGCATCATTCTATGGTTATCTTTTCTTTTGGTCTGTTTTGGTTTTGCGTCCTGGATTTTGGCTTTATAATTAACATATAACAACCACAGGCATAACTTAAAAACTTAGTATTTTCTAGGCCTGTGCTAATATGTACAAGTATATAGCTTGGTTGATTTCTATCAAATTCTTCCACCTTAGGTATTTGTTATTATATTTTTTCTGTTTTGTAGATTACTCTAGGAAGTTTTTTACTCTTCTAAGCAGTCATTCTTCTACCTTTGGTGCAAATCTTTTTTTGTTAGTCATCTTGTTATATAGTTACCCTTTCTTTCTCTTTTTAGTTTATCCGTTTTTTCTGGTTAAATGAATAAATTTTGACTGCTGTTCTATCAACTTATGATTACTTATATTTCTGGTGTATTAGTTATTCTGTTGTTTATTTCCAATAACTTATTTACAAAAGGCATTGTTATTTTAAATAATTTCATTTGACACTTGCTTTGATGTTATAAAGTAAATATATCAGGAATGTAAGTTTGGCGATAATTCTGACTACGATTATACATGTTAAATAGATAAACAAACTGATATATCTATACACCTTTTCTTCTTAATCATTTTGTATAAGAATGAGAGTAAAATAATCTAAATGTAAATAAGCATAGACATTTTTTTACAATAAACAATTTTTCTAAATTTCTTAATGTGTGACATATTTACAGAAACGAATTCTAAAAGTATATAAGTATTTAGGATTTTAAAATATTATGTATTCACAATTTGTCAATTCATTCATGATGCACTATTGATATTCTGTTACTGTGATAACATTAACGATTTTATAGCAATTAAAAAAAAATCGTTAAACCTAAATTTCAAATACAATTATATTTCGATTACAAGTCATGTTTAGTAACGGTATCACCCAAGGGAGGGCCCCGGTTCAAAACTCCAAATGCCACTGATGAGCTCCATACATAGTGAAACGCGTCTGATATCTGAGTATGTGAAAATAGAACAAATTATCTAAATTTCAACAATATTTGTTTGGAGTGTGCTTATGACTGTATATATGATAGACTTTGGGGGTTCTATTGGGAAGATAAATGATTGACAGATCATTGACAGATTATGAAAAGTACACAATTTATGTAGAAGAATACCAGCTTTGTATTATTAAATGCGTATTATATATGTACAACATATTATACCTAAATATTGATACATATAATATCCCTGACATAATGTTATAGTCAGTTGTTTTAATGAATTTGTTTTTTAATTACATTTCCTCATATTTTGTAATAAAACTTATTATGCATACTCGCGAACCTTTTTTTATATTACAGCTTCATGTGTTTTATAGACTGAATCTGTGATATTAAATTCGGTAACCGACTTTAGTAATATGTAGTTTAAGAAGGAAGTCATGAGTTCGTCCTTAACTCATCATAATAACTTTAACCCGTACTCACAGAAATCTGAGACAGTTAAATACTAATTCCGTACAATATTACTTTTAATTATCCTTATTACCTTCCGTCCTTATCTTTTAAATTCCACAACATAATTTTACATTTCTGTTTCCAATATTTCGAATAATAATAATAAAAAACTTTGAGTTATATAACAATGAAAAAATATTTTAAAATTATAAACAAATACATAAATAAAAAGGGAAAACAATCGTAATTTTTGTAGATTAGCTATTTACATTGTTTCCGTATTTACAAAAATAGTAAAAATATTGTTTAAGTTACGAAATACAATTTAATTTAATATATAGAATGATATCCAATTGATGCAAGTCTTTAATTAAATTTTGTAGTACATTTTTTCTTCATTTTTTGTAAGAATTTTTATATTATGATATGTATTGTAGCGCTATTGTTTGATATATCGAGGCATGAAATTTGAAAAATATTTTGGGTGGGTACATTTCGTAATTCCTAAAAACATTTATTTATTGAAATATAAGTGTAGTAAATCTAAATTTAAATGTATAGTTGGCATTATTTATATTATTTATATATTATTATTTATTTATTATTTATATTGGCAGTCATTTTTAACTATGAATGTTAATCATCTCTTTTGGATATATATATATTAGTAAATGAAAATCTCACTTAAATGTTCCTTGTAATTTAAATAATGAAATAGTATCCGATAGGTATTAAAAGAAAAAATACAAAAAGGCGATGTGAATCTAACCTTTTAAATGATATTTTATGTAATATATTTACACAGAACAATTAACGAAGTGAATAAATCGAGCATCTTTCTCTATAGCTATAAAAGCTATTCAACAGTTTAATAATTTACTATCAACTGTCGACTCGACGATACTGTTAAATAGCTTCTGCAATGACTCTCAGAGGTTATCCTACATTTTTCCTTTTTAGAAGTCCAACATGTAAGTATATGTATGTTGATAATAAATAAGTTTTATACAAAAATTTTATTTGTACAGAAAATAAAGATACTATTTGTTGGTCACCGCATAATATCTAGATGCAAAATATTTGATATATAAAAAAGTATAAAACAGACATTTTTTCAAATATATTGGTTTAATGTTCGCAACAATTAGCATGCGCTCTTCTGCAAAATTAACTTAACAAGGCAATTATTTATAATAATTGTTTGGCTAAACAGTCGAGCACACTTTAGTTTCTAAGTTAATTACATAATAGGTATATAGCATATTCTTTACCGTACAATGCTTCATAATACTTACAATTCATAACGAAAGTAAAATATTCTATGTCATATTAAATGCGGCTTATTTGGAGGTAATAATCTTATTTTCTTATATATGAAATAGATATTAGAAATACATTTGAAAGGTAGTTATAGCAAACATTTCTGAGAATATAATGGATATACACATTAATATTGTTATTTGAATAATATATCAATAGAATTAGTTACAAATTACAATAATTTATAAACAAAGATTGCCGCATTTTATAGAAATTGATTTAATATCACAAAAAATTTGTGCAGCTCACTTTCAAAACATTTGAAGATAAAAAATCATTTGGATAAAAAAATGCATTTATATCGAAAATGATCCGAGGCTTGTTTGTAATTAAAACTTGCAGTTATTATGAGATGGAACTTATATATGAAATATAAAGTACGTTTTATTATATATTTATATTTTTTATATAAAATCAATGTTTATAATCTTAATTAAACAAAAAATTCATTTAACAATGAACATATTGTTAAATGTCTTCTTTTGCTTCAGAATAGAAAGTAATAAAGTGAGGTTTTAATTATTATTCATTTTGAATTATGAAAATTTGGTAATATTTTTTTAAATGTATGTGTCTTTTGTTTTAATTGCTTTATATATATAGTTGATTTCTGAAATTTATTATAAATGTATTAAAATCGTTCATTTATTAATAAGAAATCAAAATTTAAATTGTATAGTAATTGGATTTTTTAAATTTAACACAACTACTTTTTGGAATTTATTATATATTTTAGAATTGGTTTCATACAAAATAAATCACAAAAAATAAAAATGTAAAGTTTAAAACAGCACAAACTTAGTTTTAAATTACAAGATACTATTTTATTGGGTCTGAAATATTAGAGAGATGCTAAAATAAAATCCTAGTAACAAAAGTACATTTTCTAGGGAACAGTTATTTAGACTAAGAATGATATTAACTTCGACCACATTGAATAAATTAATTTTATATTCCTTTATAGATATTAAACGAACAAAATTAAGAAATAGACTATCAAAACATGAACTAAAATATGGTTGAAAACAATGAAAGGAATAGATTTATCATTCAAGAAACACACTTACTAGTAATCCATTTATAGCGGTCCATTTTCCTAATTTTTAACCCTACAACTTAATAAATTAAAGAATTTAGTTTACTTATTATTAAGACTGGTACGATTGTAATAAGTCAAATCATAACATTATGTTATTCTTCAACGACTAATTTGACGATAAATTCGATGACAGAAACGTCCTTCTTTATAAGTAGAGATGTATTATATTTCAGTTTTGAATTTCCAAAGAGGTTAGAAAATGTTAATGTAAAATACATCTTTTTTAGTCAAAGTTTGGTTAAAGGAAAGATTTTATTTATTAACTAGGTCTTGTAAATTTTTATAATTTAACATTTTTCATTTATAAATAAATTTTATAGTGGCTGCCTCAATTTTTAGAGAATGCTTAGAGAGAACAGTTTAGGATCTTCATCTAATCTGCAAACCGCAACTGACAGTATCTAAGAATACTGTTTTATATTCACGTTCATTGTAATATAAATACACATATTTTTACAATGCGACGTATTGTGTACAAAACATAACCTCCAGACGTTTACGTTAGTTTTCATTTTCCTTATAAACATTAATTTTATCAATTTAAAAAAACGAAGTTTAGATAAAATATTATATTAATTTAGGATAATACTTGAATATACATTTACTTAATCATCGAATAACTGTTTCTTTTACATTGTAGGCATCATAAATGTAATGTTTGTCTACCTTTATTTGAGTTATAATCTGATTGGTAGTTATTAATTTAGAAAATTATCAATATTAAAAACCAATATTTCATCTCATTAAGATCAAAATGACCTAAGATAATTTAGCTAAATGATTATGCTTTTTGTAGAGAATCTCTTTAGAATAGTCTTTTTAAAATAATAATATCTCACAGATGCTTTGGTTAATATAATATACCAACTTTGAATAATGAAGACGTTCCTTTTTCCTTTTCTGCTACATTCTATCAGTCGAGATATAAAACAAAACAATTAGTTATAACAAACCGAATGTATGTACCGAATACATTTCAATTTAATAATACTTAAACCATTTTGCAAATAATTTGTATTTTATTGCCATTATTTATACATAAAAACAAGTAGAAGGTGATATTTTGTCTCTATAGAAGAATGGAAAGGAATAAGGATGGGGGTTATTTTGTCATTGTATTCCCAGTTGAGGATACAATCACTCACGATGAGACAACCAATCTTGATCCAGGAATTCTGGCTCACAGTCCAGATGATCTGTATTCGCTCTCTTCTGTTTCTTCTCTT
This sequence comes from Invenusta paracnida, assembly GCA_036023295.1. Classification (NCBI taxonomy): domain Eukaryota; kingdom Metazoa; phylum Platyhelminthes; order Proseriata; family Coelogynoporidae; genus Invenusta; species Invenusta paracnida. The sequence continues at coordinate 3,248 of JAYRBW010054824.1, read as the reverse complement.
CTCTCTCTCTCCTCCCCTCGCGTTTCAAGCGCAGGATGATAGCTGGAGGGTTGAATTGAATTTAGTCAGCGACAGAAGGCGACAGGGTAACTCTCAGAATGCAGAGAAAGATGAAATGAGACGGGGAGTGTCAGACTACATTTTAAAAACAACAATCAAATACCAAGAAAAGAGAAGCTACCGCACCAGACCAACGCAGTATACACCAGCCAGCTGCTTTGGAAAATAACCAACTCCAAATTCGCAACATCAATCAGAGGATTCAACGGAGAGAAGGAATAAACCGACCAGCCAACTAGTGAAAGCAAGTTTTGATACCGCTCGTCTGTCCATTTGTTCGTCCATCTTTGCCCCCCTGTACCTCCAGAGGATTCCAATCGAGAATCACAAAATCACACAAATGATGGACAGTTAGAAGAAGGCCCTTTTAGCTTTACAGAGCAAGATTCAATCGGTAAAGGCATTCAAATTGTTTATAAAGATTTAGAACGAAGCGAACAAGGAGCCAGCAAGTGTCGAGCAGCTTTGGAAGATACATTTAGAATCGGCATTTTATCATTAGACCTTTAAACTATTCCATTCCTCAAAAGAAGACGCTTATTGCGTTGTACACAAATAGCATATCAAGCAGCTAATCTTGGCGGAATTTATTTTTGTCGATTTTTAAAACTCGTTCATTCGACTTCTTTTGAGCCCAGTTTTATTACTCTTTCGTGACGACCACGAATAATCCTCAGAAAGAGTATTTGCGGACCCCAAAACTTTTTCAATTCTCTTGAATATGAATTCTTTCTTGAAAACGACTTTTTAACAACGCATCTCCAGTAGGCAGTGGCGTTCTTTTTAACATTTGGAACATTTTTTGGGGGGTTTTACCTCTTTAACAACGACTCAGAAGGATCAGTGCTGCCCACAAAGTAGAAAACTAGATCAAGCTTCTTCTCATAAAATCATTTTCGGTGAGTCAATTCATTTTCAGTAAATCAAGTAACTATATATTATAAAACTTAACAAAAGAAATTACCCAAATACATTAAACATATTCATTCTGTTTTATAATATGACATAAGGCTAAATATAAAATATAGTTTATTACATAATGAATAAAATACTTATGTAAAACTGTTTTTATATTAATTAAAAGTATTTAATAAATAAATGTTTGTTTTATCAATCAATAACTAAAAAACGAATTGATATTATTTGAAAATAATATATTCCATACTCCACAATAAATATCTAATACTATATTATTACAATATTATTTAATATTTAATTCAAAACAACGTTTAAAATAATGCAAATAGATAAAAATGTACATTTTCTTTATAAATAAGATGACAAATATTTTATGCATATTATTACATGATTATCTTTTTACAATTTAAATATTTTTGTTATGCACCTTACAAGTATTTATTGCACTAAAATTCATAACATTATGCATAAGTGTATAAAATTAAAGTAAAAAAAAAAAAGACTGACAGTTTATTTACGATGTAGACTGTAATGCATTTATTTATTCAACGCCAAATTTAGCGGAGAAAATTCATTTATCAAATATTGAAATAATTCTTACAATATTATCGACTGATATTATTCTAATCAGTAACAAACCTTGAATTAAACAAGCTCAGATTTTCTTCGGAATAATCGATATAGAAATCCAGGGAATAGTTGCATAAATATATACTAAAATGTATAGTTTTTATGCAACGAGTGTGCAAGAATAGTATTAATATGTAATTTTTTTTAATAAAACACATTTATATTATCCTTGAAAATTTTTTCATAAATGTACAATTTGAAAATTCTCTCTCGTAGTTGCTTAATAGACCTCAATATTAAAGAATTTCAAGGTATTTAATATAAAATGATGTACCTAATGATATAGGTCAATATAACTAAGAAAATTCAATTGAGAACATATAATAATTTAAAACATTTATTTAAGCAAAATCTGCAAATCATTTAGACGCCACGTTTTAATGGACATTATAGTTTAATTGCATTCGTAATGTTGTAATATAATATAAAGTCTTTTTAGATAAACAATTTATAACATGTGGACTACAATTTTTATTAATTAAGTATAAACAAATATTTCTAGTTGATCTCTTAATTTAAACTTTGTTGTACGATGAAATCTGCAATTTACTATATTTTTAGTGAAAATTAAGAAATATGACTTTCTCATATTGGGGCGTATATATAAGTAGCCCAGTGACTGAAATATTTACAATCTTAAGCTGACAGTTTTTTTACATTAATTGTATTGCAAATTATAAAGTCATAAATATTTATAAATGTATGCACATATAAGCTTCGTTATTTTGTAAATGTTACAATGTAAGCATCGTTTTTATCCATTGTAACGAATTATAATACAAATGGGGCAAATGAGAACATTTTCAGTTGGCAGCTCTCCTTCCAAATACAGATAATAATTGGAAAGTGTTGTTACTGTTTGTCTTCTTTTGTGATTGCACACAACTATTTTTAATTAGACTCAAACCCTTCACTTGTAGATAGTGCTTCGGGTTTTAAATTAATTAATAGAACACTCGTATTTAGTTGCTATGTGGTTGTTTTCATGAATGATGCGCATAGTTATTTCGAAATAGTTGCTCGACATATATGTATCTTGTAACATCATTAATTTTCTCAATATTTATCTAAAAAAAGTCCAAATATGTAACTGAGTGGAAAAATTGGACGAATAAAATATATGCTAAAAATACATCTCTGTACATTGCAATTTGTTTCAAAGAAATAACATATTTGTGATTCTAAAACAATGCAAAATATAAACGAGAATTTACGATCGTATTGTAATAAATACAAATGAGAATAATAGAATATGTTTAGAATGTTAACGAAACAAATTTTTTAATTTATTCTACTTTTTACTATGGACAGTTTATAAAAGTGAAATAAAATGTGTGTAAATAAACATGAAAAGTGGCGGCTAATAATGGTTACAATTATCAGCTTCACCTTAACTTATATATTTAAACAAATCTGACGGCAATAAAGAATATATAATAGATAACATTTAATTGACATAGTTTTCAACTTTTGCCTTATTTGAGCTGAATAACATCAGAGATTTTTGAAGCTAAGGTAAAATAATTTAATATTTAAATATAGGGTGTCCTGTATATTATTGCGTTTTTTAATTAAGCAATAAAAACCAAAAAATTAGTTATCCAAGAATTTATATTAGAGTTGTTTTTGGTATTGTACAA
>JAYRBW010054813.1:0-11019 GCA_036023295.1 Invenusta paracnida | reverse complement strand
GTTGGTTTATACTATTTATCGATTTCCTGTTTAAATATCATTAATAAAAGATTTTGACAAGTTATACTGATTTTTAACATTTACACTAAATACTGCTGAACGATTGACAATAACATTACAATTTTAATACACATTTTTACACACAGTATATAGCAGTTTCGATTCTTTTGACGTAATTTTAGTGTATACTTTTCATGGATAATTAATTTAATTTTATCCATGCTATATTATGTTTTTCTTCAACATTTCAGATTCTTCTTTTTATCAAACGATGAACTTCTTGAAATATTATCTGAAACGAAAGATCCACTACGCGTTCAACCGCACCTAAAAAAGTGTTTTGAAGGTGCTGTTATGATAAGATTTTGCAATATTTTAAATAATATCTTGCATATGTCTATGATGTTATGATGTACTTAAAAGTTCGGGACACAATTTGTCATATGTATAAGATACTTTTAAACCAATTTAGTGTACATCTATTTCCAAATTTAATATGCATATATTATATAAATTACAAAGTTCCTCAAATAACAAAAAATAACTTAGTCTACTCACTAAACTAACGATGTCATTGACGAACTAGCGGTCTATATCTCTATCCAGATATATCAATATAAATATATCATAAATACTTTTGCGAATTTTTCTCATTTTTCGAACCTTACTTTTGTATTTAATTCATACATTTTTCTTGTTTTTAGGAATATTTAAACTTGAGTTCACTGAACAAATGGAAATCATAGGAATGATCTCATCTGATGGTGAAACGGTTCCATTGTCTAATAAAATATACCCGGCAAAAGCGAAGGCCAGTTAAAATACCAATTTATTTTTCAAGATGTATTAAACAGGACAAACTGAGTTTATTGTCCAAGTTATGCATCATATGTACATATATACCACTGTTAACAATTTCTTTCATGATCATGTCATTCTATTTTATCTAATTTAATTATTTTGGCTTAATTATATTAGTAACTAAAGTATAACATTTTATACTTTGAAACATAATAATGCAAAACTTCTCCTTTTGTTAAACTAAATTGTTGTCTTTCATTATTTTTTAAACTACAAAAAACAGTTTGTTTAAAACGTTTCCAAAAACTGTATTAATTACCCAGAACTAGATATAGAATTAACAATTCGACATTAAAGCACATAACTAACTAATACATATGTCATAATATTTCATCATAAGGTACCGCTATCTCATAGTTAAAAACATATATATTTATATACATTAGCTTGTATAAGATGCGTATAAGCTGTAATACAGTTATTTTTATTTATCTCTTAAATAAATTGACCAATTAATAATTATTTTAAAAATATGGCATTTAATGGTAAGTTTGTATATTACTGGAATAGGTAAAATAAACAAATGTTAAGAATATATTCTAAAACCGTTTTCTATTTTATAATACATAATATATTGTTTTGAGAATCCGAGTCAAATATGGTCTGCGATTATGTATTAAATATTTTCCAAATTACAAAGCTTCTCGAAATAATTTAGGGCAATATATTATACTACATTAACATATTTCTAAGATAAGTATGTTATTAGATGCTTAGAATATAAAACATATCTAAGTACTATTTGGCTGTGAATATAACCTAGTGGAATATTAAACTACGAGCAATCTGTGATATTTTTATGAATGTATTAAGATATGATTCTAGGACTGTTCTGCAATGACTATCACATATGAAGTCAGATAATATTTAAATTGTTAAATATTTAATTAGCTTTTCATGTTATTAGACAAATTTCTAATGTAAAATATAGATATATAAATATGTTATGTTTTTATAACTTCTGATTTCACACAAAGATTGTAACTGTACAAGATTTACATTTAAAAAATATAAATTCCTAACTCAATAATACCAAGTAAATTACACATGAAGAGCAGCACAATATTGCAGAAATAAAATTATAATTTCACTGAAATCTTTTACAAAGACTTTTTTTATTGTTCAACACAATTTGAACATATTGAAAATAAATATGTATCACTTCATATAAATATGAAATAGTAAAATTCCAAGTATTTGTCTTATTTATGTGTACATTAATTTGTTAATTATTATCAACATACGTATTGATATAAGCAAGTAATGTTATGTATGCAAATAAAATAATATGCATGGCTCTACATACATATTAACATGTGCTTCATTAAAATATGCAGGGTTGTTCAAATATACCTAGTAAATGCCAAAAAAGCTTGTCATTCTGTGACTTGATAACTGTAAGTACAATTTAATAGAGGTTTCTTTCAACACTTTAACTAATTAATTATTATTGTTAATATTATTTTTGGCATATAAATTATGAACTGCGGTGTTTTAAAGATAAATACAATGTCGTCCAGAAAACATATACTTTTGCTCAAATGTTCTAGTTAATTATGAACAATTCTGTATATGTATGTATGTATGTTATGGATACATAAGAACCAAGATATATAGATTATTATTTTATTTCATATCGTTGTATATGTTAATTCTGCTTAATTGCAATAATAACTTGCCACGTTTTAATAATAAAGAGATTATCAAATCTGCATAGTTTTTTATTATGATATATTTTAATATATTATATTATTTAATTGTACTAGAAATACTGTCAATAGTTATTAGATGCAATTACTAGTACTACTAATACTATGTACTAATAAATATTAATAATAAACACAACTATTTAACTAATACAAATTATTGAAAGATGTGAGGTCACGAATATTATTTACTGCTGTAATAAAAAATAAAATGAATATTGTTCGAAATATTCTGATGTTCATTATTAGAATAAATGTAATTGATACGAACAATAAAATGTATTTTTGTAGATATACGTGTATTTTTTAAATACCAAGTGGTATGGAGATGTACATTGTAACGTAAGCGACTTGATACAATAAAGAAGTAGAAATAAATGAGATATTTAGTACACATAACGTTAAACAATTTAATAGTTCCATTAGACATACTTTTTAGTGACAACTAAATATAAATGAAATTGTTTATATTTCTGTAAAAATGTAATCCTTTTTAATAGACATTCCTAGTGAATATGCGTGTATAATTAAAAGGGTGTTCTTATTAAAATATAAGTAATATTTTTCGTTATTTATAAAAGATCAATTTTGTTAGAGTTCATTATTATCCTTTTAAAACACACTATTACGTAATGTTTATTAGAAATTTTCTACATTATTTATAAAATGAATGAGTTTAAAGGAGTTAAAAAAATGTATCACTTTCCTATAGGGTATGGTTGAGAAATGGCTACTTCAAGTGGAACAGGCAATGCTTGCGAGCATCAAGAAGGTAATCTCCGAGAGCATCATTGGCTACAAGAAGACCGTGCGTGAGACTTGGGTACTTGACTGGCCCGGACAGGTCGTAATCTGCGTGTCCACGATCTTCTGGACTTCCGAGGTCATGGAAGCTATGGACGGTGAATCTGTTGCAGCAGTGAAGACAGAGGTAGGGGATCGGAGGGAAAGTGCTACTACGACCAACACAATCACCGCGAGTATCAACAACAGCTCGATGGCATCTGTGGTGGCTACATCGAATGCAGGGCGAGATTTCAATAAAAGTTTCCGCTCAGCTGAGGAGGGTTTATCGGTCTATCTGACTAAGTGCAATGCTCAGATTGATCAGATTGTTGAGTTAGTGCGTGGGAATCTGGCCACTGGAGAACGGATCACACTGGGTGCGCTCACTGTCATTGATGTACATGGTAAGAGTATGGAGAAAGTCAATGGTCCTTGCATCATGTTATTGGTGTTTGTTACTAATTCTGAAATCATGTAATTTAATTTTAGTTATTTTCAATTGTCAATATACTCGTTAATTAGAATGTTTAACTAATTATATTGAACTTAATAACAACAATTTCTGCATAAGTATATATTTTAAAGTACTTTTTATCCCTTTTATAGTAAAATTAAAGGAGTAATTTATTTACACTTAGTATACTCTAATTTACTTTATGATAAATTTGTAGAGACATAATAATTACACAGTAATATTTGGAGACATATTATGCATATTGTAACATTAGGTTGCAATTCGAGGAGAATAATTACAAAGGAAAATGTGAATATTATACACATTATATTTATAAAAAATTGTTTCATTTATGTGGCTTTATTCAATTCAATTGTATTCAATCAGTACGGTGAAGCAATTCTTTATTGATAATTAATTAAAAGTCGTTAAATGTTTTATATTATAATTAAATTCTTTATTGTACTGTACTGTATTGTATTTATTTTATTTTAATCTTTTTCCTCCTAAAATGTATTACGTTATACGTTATAAAGGTACTTTTTGTATATAAATACTAGTACTCTATCCTGTGTGACAAATATTTGTTATGTAATATATTTTATACTATTTTTTATTCACAATGAGCGCATAACTAAATATCATAGAGTAATTATATAAAGAGTGTTCACTCTTATTAATTCTGCATACAGTTCAAATTACTATTTACCTAAGCTTATGCAAAATATTGTTTTTAAAAACTGAGAGAAATTAAATAATGTATTAAGTAAAACAGTATGAGATATACAGGCAATAAATTATTTTTTATAGACAACTTACGTATGTTAAAATTGTATGAATATATATATTTGTTTTTTAAATTATTTTAATCAAAATATTTAATACGATTTTGTTCCCTACCCATTCACATCAAATTTATTGAAATAAAACGATTTTTTATTCAAGAAAATTTACAGCGCGATGTATATGAAATCGATAAGAGTGAACACTCTTTGCATAATCATTACTCTATGCTAAATACTGTATAATGTATTCCTTGATGTATGATGTATTTTAAAGAATTCAAAATAGTTGGGCCTGCTTCGATAGTTGCTAACGAAGATCCGATCACATCTCAGCAACACTGCATGAACTCCAATGGCTACCAATCTATTTTTGGGTGAGGCAGAAAGTCAATTGTATCATCCATTAAGTGTATCCATGGGAATGCACTAGCCTACCTTAAAGATCTTGTTATAGTTGTTCAATCGTCTACAATTAATGCTGCATTAAGATCACAATCATTTCCATGTCTTCATCAGCCACCGATCCTTGTCGCATGTGTAAAGGGAGCCTTAGCTGGTCTTAGTTTCTGGAATGACATGCCATCGGATCTTCGTCAAATTGTAAATTTAATTTAATTTAAAAAGAATTTAACAACTCTTTTTGATTCTCTAAATTGTACTGTATTGTTCTTTTCTGACTCTCCCACCCACCTTGAATGTACATTGTTCAGATGTTGTGGTTAAATGCATTTATTATAATAGTAGTATTATTCTTTATTTACATCATGAGTATACGTAAATGGATTCAGTACTCAATATAATATTTGAAAATTAAGTTAAATGCAAAATAATTTGAAATTATTAAATGATCGACAGTTAATTTAAAAAAATAGTAACTGTAAAAATAGTAAGATACAGTCATGTAAGAGATAGTAATGTCGATTAAACATAATGAAAGTGTTTCTATACTACATGGAACGAATGTTTTTATAATTCTCTTTAATTATATGTTGTCTATTCCTTATATTTTTATCTGTGAAGCTCGCGATGTAGTGGCCAGTCTAGTGAAGAACAAGGTTTCTTCTACATTCGACTTCATGTGGCTCTCTCAACTGCGCTACTACTGGATCGAGGGCGAGGCAGTTGTGTGTCAGATCACCACTCAGCTCAACTACGGTTACGAATACCTGGGGAACACGCCCCGTCTTGTCATTACCCCTCTTACCGATCGATGTTACTGCACTCTCATGAGCGCTCTTAAATTGAATCTGGGTGGGGCGCCTGAGGGACCCGCTGGTACGGGAAAGACTGAGACCTGTAAAGTAAGGTTATAGGACCCTCTTTCGTGTAGAGTTACTTATATTGAATTTATTATTATTCAAATTTAGTTCAGAGTAATATTTTACAATTTCGATTCAATTTGTAATTCATATTGTTATTAAATGTTTGACTTGATTTTCGAGGTTTATGTTTCAAATTTAATTATTACTTTTAATCTTGTTATGCTCTGTTAGGTCTAATATTGCATTCTTAACAGGCTTATGTCTGAAATTTAGTAATATTGTCATCAATGTATGTTCTACCGCATCTTCATCTATTTATCTGTTCTCAGGATCTGGCCAAAGCGATCGCCAAACAATGCGTCGTTTTCAACTGCTCGGACGGTCTGGACTATAAGGCTATGGGCAAGTTCTTCAAGGGTCTGGCTCAGGCAGGTGCGTGGGCTTGCTTTGATGAATTCAATCGGATCGAATTGGAAGTACTCTCCGTGGTGGCCCAGCAGATCCAAAGCATCCAGATCGCTATCACGCAGGGTCTCAAGCGCTTTTTATTCGAAGGGACGGAGTTGGCACTCAATCCAACCTGTACCATGTTTATCACTATGAATCCGGGCTATGCAGGCCGACAGGAGTTACCCGACAATCTCAAGGTGAGAGTTACGGAAATTCAGCAGTGCTACAGAGTACACTTTCTCAGTTGCATAATACGATCTTTCTTTGTCATACTAACATTTTTGTATACTTCGCTTCATATAATCTTACGTTTCTGATAACAAAGACAAAAATATATAAATGAAATTACTCGCAAAAAATACAGGTATTATTGTTGACAGAAAAAGGCCAGTCAGGTTGTTATTAGCTAGTTTTTATCCCACAGTATTAAACTATGCGACTCCATAATATAACAACTACATAATATATTATTATATAATATGTAAATTTTCAGGTGTGTAATCCACAAGTCGCACCTATTCTTAAATTAGAACCAATTGATTAATTATAATTCAGCTAAATTCAGGAGAATATAAACCGGATATGAACCTGCAATCTCTGGACTGAGAAGCAGGTGTGCTATCCATTGGACCATCGCACCTTATTATCATTAGTTTTATCATTAGTATTATAATTAGTATTATCATTAGTATTATTATTATTAGTATTATCATTAGTATTATTATTATATTATATATCTTGCCCAGTGACTGTTTTTAATTCTTAATTATACAATTTTAGTTTAGCATTTTAATAAAGCATTTAATTTGGAATAATACTTGCTATATGCGCAAGCTATTTATATACATAATCTATTTATGTAATCATAATATTTGTTTATATTTTGAATAAAATATAATTGTTATTTTACGTATACTATGTTGTGAGTTTTAAGTTAGATATATATATTTTTTCTTTTGGTATTTTTGACTATAGAAACTATTTAATATGTACTTATAATATATAAGGCATAACATAAATTTTTGTCACTATAGATATACATTTTATATTTTATATCCATACATATTTTATGTTTATTATTTGTGTCTCATAATTTATTTCTTATAATGTTTCCAAGAATTGTGTCCTACTATACATTTTGAAATTGGCAATGATATCTTAATAATTATTATATTATACTCGTATGTTATATATATGCTTTTATATGTTAACCTTGCACATTATATAATATTACATTTAAATTTCCGATGAATTATGAAGCCTTTGACATATTCATAGACATGCAATCATAATGACATGTACATTCATCATATGTATTATAATCGCTATATAAACGTATTAATAAATCGTTTCAATAAAGACTATCTCTGTGTAGAATGATAATATATGTTTACAATTTTAGTTGTAGCATTTTAAAAACCTATATTAATCGGACTAATAATTGTTTTATGCACAAGATGTGTTTATATTATTTGGAACATATATTTCAGGTTCTATTTCGAAGTGTGGCTATGATGGTACCTGATTACGCACTTATTGGCGAGATTTCCCTTTATTCAATGGGTTTTGTTGAGGCAAGGAAGTGAGTGTTTTCAGGATCTACCATTGTACAATATACCTGTCAATCTAATCCGTTTATTAATAGAATAAAGAAAATAGCTTAGTAAAAAAAACATAGTAGGGGTACAAAAGTACTAGATCAATATTATGCAAGTAAAGTTTGAGTTGATTGTTATCAACCGCCTTTAATTTCGAATTTAAATATGTAATTATTTGGTAAAAGTAATACTTAAACATTTTGGATATTGTTTACTGGATTGGTATGCTGTTTAGGCATTAAACCATTACAACTGTTGTTTATTTTATATTAATCTTAAAACACACTTTTAAATAATTTCTAAATTGAACCTCATAATAATATATATCTTATATAGCAGAGAGACGTGTATCTATAAAACTATGGTAAGTTCGATTATATATCAGTGCATGTTCTTTTTAAAAATACTTATGCTTATGATAGTTTTGAGTAACAGCCTCCCGGCCCCCTTGGGTAACATAGTGTAAATAAGATATATTATATTAGCCGGATAAATAGGTTGTTAATTCAGAATTGGCTAACATCACAGGATTAAAACTAAACAACAAAGATTACATAATTTAACATCGATTAGGTAAATGAGTGTTAGAACGTGGTAAAGCAATGCTGGCAGTACAACAACAGAAAAACGATAAACTGAATGCAAGATATTATGTAGTTTAAAGAATACATAGGTAATTTAATATGAAGATAACGAGCAATATCAAGATACCTGTGATCAGTAATTTTGGAATCTACTTCAATGATATATTGGCTATCGTCACAAACCTCCTAGAAGAAATAACTTTATTTGAAGCCATTAAATCACAGCATCCAAGCATCAAGTTCGAGATTGAGCATCCTAATAATCTAAGCCTACTTAATTATTCGGTAAAGGTTGAAACTGATGGTAGATATTCTTTCAATTTCTGCAGGAATGCAAACCACAGTAATTTGTTTAATAACTTTAAATCGGTCCTTCCGATGTCGACCAAGATTAACGCATTAAACAACGAAGTCGAAGTTGAACGTTTTAGCCAAAGATGCACCAATGACGCAGACAAACTAGTGAACAAAATGTGACAAACAGAAGCCCCTCCCCCCATATCTCAGGGATCTTTCATCAGTGACACGGTAGACCGAAAGCTAAAACATCTTTGAATAACACTCGGACTACCGGAGGAAATTTATCATCTTGCTCACACTCTACTGCGATCTCAAGAAGTCCACTCCGGTCCTATGCATCCAATCAAATTGTGAAGTCATCAATCCTAAAATGTGTTATTGGACCGGATGTACAAGGTGTAGAAGTATTTAATAGGAAGTTGCCAACTCCATACCTGAATCAAAGAGCACCTGAATCCAAACAGTTCAGCTGTCTATAAACATCGACTTATATGCAATATTAACCTTGAAACAAGGGTCATAAACCTGCATAATTGTAGGTATTACGAGAAAAAGAGGGTTTCCATGGAAGAAAGCAGTTTCGATGTGACCTTGACACCTCTGTAAATTTTTATATAAATTATTAAATCTTTTACCAGTTGATTAAGTTTTATATAACCATAAAAAAGGAGAAATAGCAGCAACATATTTCATGTGTTACAATACACATCCTCAGGCATTGTAAATTAATAATAAATTATACAGACATATACATATGTAGAAATATAATGAATAATGATTATAGTTATCATTACAGTTAGACATTTATGTAGGTATATTGATGAATTATGGGAGTAGAATTAAAACATTTTACAGAAAAATGAATTGCCAGAATTGACTAAATTTTGGTTAAGATTTAGTCAGATTCGGTAATCTATTTTTCTTACATAAGTTTTAATTCTACTCGCATAATTCATGTATACCTACCTACATATGTCTAACTGTAATGACAACTGTGATCACTATTTATTATATTTCTATATATAGGCCTTTGTAATTTATTATTAATTTACTATATCTGAGGATGTGTATTGCAATACACGAAAAATATCGCTATAATTTCTGTTTTTTTCTTTTTTAAACTTTATTGCGGGTTTGTTTGGTTCTATCTTCATTTACATTTTAATGTTTTTCTGTCTTTCATCAGCAACATTTCACGTGTACGTCTATAAAACAAAAAATTTTGCATTTTTTGTTATAATTCCGATAAAAATGTGGAATGTACCTACTATCCCTAAGTACCTATCCCTATGATACTTCTTTATTTCCTACATGTATTATTAATTTACTCATATTCTTCGTGTTAACTTCCCTCTGTATTCTTGAAACTACACAATTATATTGACCCAGTTTATTGACTTTCTGCTTTAGTTACTTCCTACATTGCTTTTCCATATTCTTACATCCATTTACCTTTAAATTTGTAATCTTTTGTTTGATTTAAATCTGATGACGGAATCCCTATTTGTAACTACTTGTTTATACTATCGTCTCTGAATTTGTCAGAGATGCTATCTAAAAATGAAAATGCTATCTAACAGCAAAACATTTTTTTTAATAAATTCATTTTTTTAGCATCTTCGGCTTATATTTTTCTTAATTTAAATTATTTATAAGTTTTACGTTGGCTATATGGTTTGAAAATGATCGGGAACTTTAAATATTAAAGTGATATACTATAGGATGTATGCATCTGCACATATTTTAAACTTTTTTTAACCGATTAATGCCACCTTCTAGCGGGACTTAAAATAATTACTAAATAATGAAGTAAAAACTTACTGTTTATAGTTTTATATATTTTTTATAATCTCTTAATATTAACGTTAACAGATTTTCAAAATACTAGAAGTAATATTTAAAATGTAAACCAATGTAGTGTTTTAATCTAAATTCACGTTACTCTTATCCTGTGTATATATATACACACACATATATATATATATATATATGTAAAATTATAATCGGCTAAACAAAATTTATGTCATAATATAAAGGAATCCCAATTAGTATTACTAAGTATAAACAGTTTTAATCCTCAATTTCAATAATTAAAACAAATTGTTTGCATTTTTAACAAACAACATACGTACATTTTTATGCTTAAATTACTATACTTATTTTTTTATCGCCAAAAATGGCAAAAAGCTGGTTAGCTACAGACAATTTTAAAAGATATAAATTCATTCAAACC
>JAYRBW010054802.1:0-11019 GCA_036023295.1 Invenusta paracnida | reverse complement strand
GAATTTGTCTTTTTGGAGAAGAAAAGGCAGATGCTGTTCTCTTAATGAAGGAACCAGGTACTGAATGCATGATGGTATTCTGATTGTTATGATGTATTTTTACACAATATTTATACTGTCTTTTTATTTTAACATTAATATAAATGTGGATACACATTAGTTTAGCACCGCCCTACTTTTAGTGATTCTAAGAACCACTTAAATGGAATTATATTGCTGATATATAAAATATTGTTAAACTAAAACAATTGTTTATAAACAAATATTATCCTAAAAACCTAATTAAACTAAACTAAATATTATCTTAAAATAAAATAATTATATGTAGCAGTAATTAAATAGTTATGTGAGGTTTATTTCTTACTATTGCAGCATATAGGTTTATTTTAATTCAACAATATTTTACATTACAATTATATTACAAAAGATAACCTTAACTACATCATAACAATTAATTCTTTTTATATAGTTCTTTGCATCACTAAAAAGTAGAGAGAAACTAAGTGGAATATAGGTTGCCTAAATATGTTTTGACTTTCAGTGGCATAAATAATTATATATTTCTGTATAAAATTAGATCTAATTTTTATATTGACAGCAAATATAGATTTAGACCTGCCATAACTCCCTGATTTCCTGGAGACCTCCTAGAAACAGGCAATTTATCAGAAATCTCCCAGTCTCCCAATTAGCACACAAAACCTCTTGGATTTAAAAAACTCCCATTTTGTTCCATAAAAATCTCATATGTTTACCCTTTCTCATATATTACAAAAACCTCCCAGAATTCTACCATATGAACTAGCTCCATTTAAAAGAGTATTCTCTATAGTAAAGAAGAATACACTCAGTACAGGTCTTCTTTAAAGCATGATGAAATGCTGTGTCATCTTCTAGACTCCAAAATCAATAATATGTCCTATTTATTGTGTAGATACCAAATTTGAGTCTGATCTACTCAATAAAGTTAGTAAGGCATATAATTCCTAACAGTTTACAAGTTAAAATACACTTATAAACTATAAATTTTAATTGGTATGTCTTGCCATGCATACTTATTGAGCTACTATACCTAAGTCATTAAATGAACTTATGTAAAGTTTATCAATAAATTATATCTAGCACTTTGTAAACTTAGACTCACCTAAGCTTAATTTGTCTATATGAAGTTTAGTCCTTTAATAAATGTTTTTTAGATATACCACTATGTGTGTAGAGTATTGTAGATATGCAATTTATTCAAATAAAATTTAAAATGTTTTTAAAAGATCAATAATTTTATTTTATATCATTATTTTAACTCTTCATCAGTAAGTTAACATTGATTTTTAATACTTCATCAGTAACAGGGGGTGAGGGCAAAGGGTTTAAAATGAAAAGTTGGTAATAATGAACAAACTTTGCAATGTTTCCTTTCAAATATAACCCACATGCCCTTGATGGTTGATCTCCCTGATTACAGCACACATTTCAGGGAGATCTCCAAGATTCCACTAGGTACTTTTTATATGGCAGGTCTGTAGATTGGTTTAATATTTTGTAATATAAATACTTTTACAAATAATAATTTTTATTTATAAAATATTTATTTCATACTAAGAAGTAAGATTGTATCATTTAATTGTTCAATAAAAACAAGATATTTATATTATATATATTTTAAAACTAATATTCATTCATTTATACAAATTACATTTTAAATGGAGAGATTTAATTTATAATATTATTATTATTTAATTTTATATACAGGGTGGGCCAAAAGTCACACAGTATGGACAAAAAGACAATATGTGATAACTAATGTATAAAAAATGACACTTATTTACTTTAGCATTATAGGATAATTGCTTGATTTATATATAGATGTATATATAAATATGTATATATAGATATATAGATGCTAGATTATTAACAAATTAATTACTTAATTAATGTCATTATTAATAATATAAATGTATTAAAAATTACAGTAGGAAAATTATTAATTATTAAGTTAATGCATTAATATTATTTATTTGTTTTAAAATTATAATCCCTAGCTCTTATTCTACTAGCATTAGTCATCCCATAAAGCTAAATGGAATTAGTGCAAAAAATTATATTAAATTATGGTTAAGACCTAGACTAAAAGATATAAAGTTAAATTCTGATATATAGGATAATATCACAGAGTAATTATACTAAAAATATAGTAATAATATATATATTATATATTTTTATAAAATATTATAATAAGGCTAGCTATAAGTTCAGATTTAGTAATAAATTAATATTTTGTTTTAATCGAATAAATCAATTATTTATATCAATGGTTAAAATAGCCTTATATATTAACATAATACTTAATATCAGAAAAGTTAATAAATAAATAAATTAGTTAAATATATTAGGTCAATATATATATAATTTAAAACAGGGCACATATGTATATACAGTAGTCTTGTTATGGAAGCTCTTCTGACAAGTCAAATCAACAGACTAATATATAAACTTTTCTTACAATACAAGTATATAAATAAATCAGTATTAAATGTACAGTAATGATTTTTGACATATAATTTTTATTTAAATATTGAATACTTTACTTATTAAGACACACTGCTACTGAAATTCATAAAAAATTTGCAATTGCCTTTCCCAATGAATTCATTTCATACACAGCTGTGAAGAAGTGATGCCATAAATTTATAATTTGACATAGAACATTATTATATGAAAACAATCTATTAAGCTAATGGTCAAGACATTGCTAACTGATAACATCACTAATATATAGATAATATTGAAGACAAACCCCAGGCATTCAATATACAGTATATCAATTCTCTGAAGATAGCCTTAACACAGTTTCAACTATTACACACAATGACTATTATACACATTTTATAAATTCTTGACCATCAAAATGACTGGTCTCTTTTATTTCAAAATATCTCCATTGAAACTGATGTGTATTATTAATTTCTGGATCAATTTTTCAGTGGCTGAGGCCTTTTATACATATTTGACTTCTTTTCTTGATATATTTATATCATATTTATTATAGTTAGCTTTAGTCATATAATATGTTCTTAGAATTAAACTTTAGGAAGATAATGTTAAGGTTCGCCATCAGCTCAAAAGTTAAGAAGACAATAGCTGAATAATTAAAATATATAATATTCCAAATTTTCCAAATTTATAATTTTGGAATATTTTTTATTTTAATTATTCAGCTATTGTCTTCTTAACTTTATTTTATGAAGATAATTATACAAATTTATTATGTATCAGTTTTTGTCTGAGATATATCACAACAAAAAAGATTAGACAAATGTTTAACAGAAGAATTGTAAGCATTGGTATGATAGCTAGATATAAGTGTATGTAAAATTATAAGTTTACTTTATTGATACTTATATATATATTATATTGTATGATATATATTATACAATAGAATGTAACCAGCAACAATTTGAACACAGCTGATTATATAATAAGATATACCTAGTTTTTATACAATAATGTATTTTTATAGCAATTTTGAATATTATACTACATTTATAATATTTTATAAAATATTGTTTTTGTTAAAACTATAACATAATTAATATTAAATCTATATAGTTTAACAAATTGACAAGGGAGATTTCTGAAAGCTCGGGTATTAATAACATTATTTGCAGTATTTTCGACTTTCTTATTTACTATTTGATTCAGAGAAAGAGAAGCTACAATATCTTTTAAAATGTTAGAATTTATATATTAAAATATGTATAAACATATATTTAAAAAATTAGTCAGTGTTTATAAAAGATATAAGCTTGTCTTATGATATTTCTAAAATACATCAAAAGAAAAATAGTTTATGTTAAGTCTAACATTATAAAAACAGTTACAAACAAATTTATACACTTTTTATTTTTTAAATTAAAATATATTTATATGAATTGTTTTACAATGCATATAAAAATTAATTGTTTCCAGATAAGCTTTATTTGTTTTATAATTAACCACAAATCATATAAAATTATAATTATCATTATTACTCAGCAGTAGCATTATTTTGTATCAACTCACTCATCAAATGCAATGTCTTGTTTTCCCCCCACCTTTATCTTCAGGCGTGCTTGCCGGTGTTCCCTTTGTCAATGTTGTTATCAATGAGATGGACTGTGAGATTGAGTGGCTGCGAAATGAGGGAGAATATGTTGACAAAGTTCCCGTTACTGTTGCCAAAGTCCGGGGTCTTACAAGGGAGGTTCTCAGAGCTGAACGTCTTTCACTTAACATTCTTGCTCGAGCATGTGGCATTGCTACACTGGCATACCAGTAGGTTTAATAGACACACTTTTCAGATTTGCTTGCAAAAATATAAGATTAATAGTTTCTGGTAAATATTTTCTGCAGTAGCATAATAAAAGTCTGCATATATTTACTAAATAAACCTGATAGTCTAATAATTATTCTATAATAACTTAATCTATTGTTTGTGTTTTGTTTATATTTACAATAAAAATGTACGTTTGACATATTTTTTGTATATCTCATTATTTGTCATTTATTACTTACTTGATAATATAGTTTATACAAGTATATATGTATTCCCTTTGTAAATTAAAAAAATAGCCAATATACCGTCTTCAATTATTACATTATATTAATTTTTCTATATGATAAATCAACTATAACAATAAGTAAGTGTCTATCGTATTAAAACCCACTATCTCTGGATTGAAAGGCCAGTGTTCTAATGATCAATTTTTACAATTTTAACAATTGATCATTATATACATTTTAATGTGCTCAGGTGCCACTTCCAATTAAAAGACTTAGGGATATTCTCTCAACATTAATCATTTAAAGTTATCCCCTTTCAAAATTTATTCGGCATTAAAATGCTAGAAAAATTTTAAAGTCCTTTTTGACCAGTTGTGCGCGGGTGTACAAATTCAATTTTTATGTCAATTTTTGTGTCAATTTAAAAAAAATATCAATTTTTATAAGCGAAGTTTGGATAATTAATAACATGCAAATATATAATATGTGTGTATACTCATTATTTTCTAAATACATCTCATGCACGCCGCCAGGAGGGGGGGGGAGTCGAAGGGTCGAACGACCACCTTTGGCCGATCCAACAGTGCCCTTTCATAAGTAATAATAAAAAATTATACAGTTTTCACGTTATATTCTTGATTTTTTTTAAACGGCGACTTTTTGCATTAAAACGACCCTCTTAGGAAAAATCTAGCGGAAAAACCTGCATCTAAAAGCAATGTGTTCTAAAGAACTATTTTTTCTTGTTAGTATGTCTGCTGCTGTGAAGAGTATCAATTGGAGCGGTCTATTGGCCGGCACAAGACGTACAACTCCTGGATTTCGATTGGTTGAGAAATACGCCCTTCTGGTTGGTGGAGCTGATCCGCATCGATTTGACCTATCGTCGATGATTATGCTGAAGAATAATCACATTGAAGCATCTGGTGGCATTGACAAAGTAAATTAAATATCTTAAATATATTAAGTTTCCTAAATTGATGGTTAACATTTGAAAAGATACTTCCATCATTTTGATTAAAGAATTAAATAAATGAACTCCTACTTGACATTCTATTAATTGATTAACATATGGTTTCCGTTAAACAAATATTTAATGGTTTAAGTAAGATAAATTGGGATATAATCTCCAATTTTATGCTGATGTATACGGTAAAATATTATTTTCTGTTACATATTATTTATGTATATTAAATATAAACTATTTAATTTTACAAATTTTAATTATTTAATTATTTAAAACTATTATAGCTGTTTCCTATTAATAAAAAATGATGGCTTCGAATAAAGATTTGTGCAATTTTTTAGAATAGCTATTGCTAAAATAGTTTTATCTGATATGATTAGGTATTACGGTATATCTACAGATAATTGTTACATTCGAGTGAATTGACGAAATAAAATTAACTGCACTAGCCAAATAATTATTTATTAGAGATACATGTTACGTAATATATATAAACAAATTTAATGCATTTATCTTTGGATGAAAATAATTGAAGCTTTATTTTAATGTACCTAATTGTCAAGAAAATTTACCAATTTATAAGTAATGTTGATTTCAAGTATGTATGTTTTTTTTTTATTTCAAAAATTTCAAACTACTCATTTCCTCTTGTTTTTTTCTTTATTTATATGACTTAAACTTTTAACTTTTTATCTCATCATTTTAAATATATTGTTTACAATTCTTTTTTATTTAAAGGCTTACATTTTATACACGCTATTTAAAATTATTCAAAGTTTAATTTTGGGTTATTTTGTAAATGAATTTTGATTATTGCAAATGCAAGTTAACATTATTAATAATTCAATATGTTCTAGCGGCATTTGAGATAACCTAAAATCAATGAAGTGCTTATTATGAATGTTCTACTCTTCGGTCAGTTTGGTGTATTTAAGAGGTACAAGGGTTACTAGAGCACATCTTGATGTTCAATTTGATGATGATGTCAATCGTTGAAGAGCTTACAATTAAGTATGCTTATAGATTTTCTTAGTTAGTTTTATATATGCTTATAAATATTATTTATTGAAGTGTGCTATACGGGGTTGCAATATGCTCATTTATGAGTTCGAAGTGAATTAATTTCCTTGTAATATGCAGCTTTAATAATTAATAACGTATATCGTAGCATTTATATATGCGTTTGTTGTTGATAATTATTCATGGGTTTTACGCAATCCGAGTTCGATCACTTCTTGTATCTGCACAGTTATCTTATACCTACTAGGCATAATATATTCCAAAATGTAGTACAGTAGTGGATGTTACGCATACTATATTTGTTTGAACTACTTAAATGTATTATTTACAACTAAGTTAATGTACTCTTTATGTATGTACATAATAAATATAGATTGAAAAATATTGCACAATACCATTTGAAACCCAAATAAAACTGAAAGGTAAAAGTACATTTTATATTCAGATATGAATTGTTACAAGAATAGAATAAATATATTAGCAATATCAAATGTAGATATTTTTCGTCAAAGCTGATCAAAAAGGATATACCTCATACGTTAACAAACAAAACCCACTATATGAAAAAAATATTTATTTCATTTACAGTTCGACGTTTCATTCTCAACTAAAGACTTTTATTAAGGTCAGTTGAGACCGAAACGTCAAACTTTTAATTTAATCAATTTTATTTCGTTATTGTTATTTGGTTCAACAAATTGGCTTTTTCCTTCTACCATGTATCTATACATGTTTCATTTTTTAAATTAACGAGGCTTAATAGTTGATAACATATTTTTAATAAATATTATTTTATTACTAAATAATAAAGCAAGCATATGGAGTACTTTACTGTATGCCAAATGTATACCTCTTTAATTATAATTGTATAATTTACTTCATTTGTGGTAGGTATAAGAAAAAATACAATGTATTTTGAATAAACATGAAAGGAGTCATGTTATTAAACTTACAAATTTTTCAACTAAATTTGAAATCATATTTTGTATTAATCAATGTGTTGAATATTTTAAATGTTCTTTGTCATACAAATTTACAAATCACGCTAAATTATATATTTAAAGAAGTATTATAGTGTGAATTTCTAAAAAATACGAAGAATGTATCTTAGATATATGTAGATGCAAACATTTAAAGACAAAGTTCTATATTTTCTATCGCATTTAATTGCGACATTGTCATTTATTGGAAATTTTCAACAATTGTAACTTTTGTTTTTATAGATTTTATAATATACTTCACTATAAAGAATATTGTATTACGTTCGTAGTATACACGAAATATATTATTGACTATATTCAATCATTTTTATGAATATTTCCCCGATTGAGATATTGCATGATAACTTTTCTATCGGCAGGCTGTGGCGAAAGCCCGAAAGATTGGGGGCTTCTCCATGAAAGTGGAAGTCGAATGCAAGACTCTGGAGGAAGCCCTTGCTGCTGCTGAAGCTGGCACAGACCTTGTTCGACTTGACGACATGACTGTTGAGGTGGGTGAATTCTTTACACATATACCTTCTCCCTCTTTATTTGAATTTAATAATCCATTTTAAAACAAAATAGGCCCGGAATAACATAAAAGTAATAGATTAAGGAAAACCAGAGATATTAGATTTCTTATCTATATATATACTTTAATTAATGAATATATAGTTTATTTACTCTCAACAAACAGCATATAATAGTGTAGTTATCACTCATATAACTTGTATTTCAATAAAAAGTAAATTGTGTCATTTTAGCACACTTAAGGCGGGTGTCCAATATACGTTTTTTTCCCGCTACGCATAAAAGTGAAAAATATCTCAGAAATGTTTCCATTGCCATTTATGTGTCCTGTTAAAGATCTTTGAGCCATAGTCGCCTCTCTTTTGTGTCACCAAAAGCTGCCCATTGTGCCCATTTTTTATCGAGAAAAAATTACCAGAGAGAAATTGTAAAAATAAATTGTATTATTTAATTTCCGCTTTTGAGTACATTTAAGAAACTATAATATTGTTTCTCACGCCTAAATAATCAACTCATATGGCTGACAGTGTAGTTCAAGAAGCAGCATGTGTAAAATGTGGAGGATATTCATTTCACAAGATGGATTTCGCCTCTTTGTATGACTATATGCATACATTACTTCAACTTCAAGATGACAACATATTTCTATCAAAATAGACACCTGCGATACTCGCGTTAGTCACTCATGAAGAAAAAGATTGACCTAGATAAAAGAATTTCACATCGCTTATAATGAAAGCCACCTATAAATGTAAATAGGAGGATTTTATTAATTTTCTAAAATACATTATGTTTATATATTACTTATGTAGAATAATAGTAGTAGCACAAAGTATAGAATAAATAATGTTTAATAATTATACTCGTAATGTATTCGTTGCTCAATATATTAGTAGCTGAATATTATATTAATATATAACCATGTATTTTATTCGCCATTTTGATATAGCAAGGATTCGCTGTTTTTTCTTACATTCCAATTTGCATACGTCAAAATCGTACTTCTTTCTTTTTGCATACAAAAAGCATACGTCTACGTATTTAATTATTTAATTATTTATGTATTGAATATTTTAAACTTGTAGCTTTATTTTAATATCATCTTTTAATGATGTTATATGTTTTTTCGCTTTCAATTTTTAGCACTTGAAATGTGTATCTTCGTTATTTATGTTTATTTTGTACAATTAATTTTGACACAACATAATTTATAACTTTTTGTCTCATTTCTTTTTCTAATAGCGATTATTTTATTATCGTAATTTTAAAGTTTTTTGTCTTTTTACGCCATAAAGACATGCTACTATGTTTTCATTAATTACATAACAGCGACAACTATTGTTCAAAATGTATTTTATGACAATGATTGAATTTAAAATATAACAACAATAAACATATAACTAGAAAAAGACACATATATACTTTAATTGTAAAATGAATAACATAATATGGTTTATATGTGGATACAAAAGGTAAAATGAAATATAGATATATGGAGCATATTATAATAATTAATGTCTATTAATGAATTATTTGTATTTCAGGAATTAAAACCAATTTGCGTAGGAGTTAAACACAAGTATCCAAAAGTTGCCATTGAAGCTAGTGGTAACATCACCGTGGATAATATCAAATCCTTTGCTATGCCTTTTGTGGACATTCTCGGCTCCCGAATTCTCAGTCAAGGTTATGGTACTCTCGATTTGAGCATGAAGATCGTTCCTCCAAAGCACTAAATTGGCAAAGTCTTTCACAAAAATTTAAGAAACTGCATAATTCTTCAATCCTCCTGTTTATACCTAACGCCTTGAGCTGTTTGAAAACTATTATTTAAGAAATTATCAAGCAATTTGATGAATAAATTCCTGTTTTATTGTACAAGTTTTTTTTCAATTTCTAATTTGTTCTTTGGGATAACATAATTACTGAAGGAATCAGGTTTGACTTAATTGAAGTGTGCTTTATAGATATCAGTTCCGCTGACAGCGAAACTATAGTGATTATACCTATACTAAACAAATCACGATATCCTCGTATCATTTCATGCAAGATGTTATGAAATGTAATTCTTTATATCAAGATATATGACCTATTTAGGTATAATATAACAGGGAATCAGTTTCAAAATATACTAGCATGATTGGGATAGCTGAAATTATACTATAGTGATAAACTGATGGGAATGTGATAATGTAAACAACTGTATGTTCTTCTTTTATATCTTAAAGTTTTGTCCATACAGCGGAATAAATAGAGCCACGTACAGTGTCTATGTATAATATAAATAGACATTACTTAAATTAATTATATGTATCTATAATTTATATTATAAATTAGTCAGACAATTTTTCCATATACGAGTAGATATAACCAGTATCTTTGGATGTCACAAACATTAAAAAAACATTTTTAAATGTGTATTTTCAAATATTTATTTCATATATTTCATATGAGCAGGTTATCTTCTATTTGTAAATTATAACAAAAAGGTAGGTATGTGTATTTTAATAAGTACACATAAATAGGTACGTAATTATACATGTTATCTGTATATCATGATTAACCATATAGGTAAATACAAAAATATATTTACGATAGGTATAGCATATAAAGAAAAAATATAGAAGCACACTATACACTACAAATAAAGAGTTAATATAACTTCAAAAGAAACAATAAATAAAATGATGACGGGTCATTCCAAACAAATTATGCTTGAGCGATATTGGAATTAAAAAAATTATCTCCTTCGCAAAATAATATTTTTAACAGTATTTTACATATTCAGTGTTTTCCGGCTCGTCTATTTTATTTTGCATAAAACAAATCATATATTGTACCGTTTTAAATTATTTTAAAGTTGACCATCCAGGATTTCAGTAGGGGTTCAAAATGTCAAAAGGGAAATATTTTAGAAATGTTAGTGGTACGTTTTATACTCGACAAGGATATCAAAATTAGAACATAATATTTGTTTGAAAC
>JAYRBW010054791.1:0-11019 GCA_036023295.1 Invenusta paracnida | reverse complement strand
AACTATCCTATATTACCTACTACATAGTTCGCTTAGCTTTACTAGCTAACGACCTATTGCCATAGGTCTAGATGGTTTATATGTTTTAATTTTGTTTTAAAATGCATAAAATACATGGAGTATTCGAATAATGTTATGTCAATTAAAATTTAAAATAAATTTATAGATAATTTTATCAAATTACTACGAATTTTCATGTAAATCAGAGCAATTCAGAATTCAAAATTTGATATTCTATTATTTTACAATTTTATATGAACCTCTAAAACAAACCTAAAATGTATGATGCTTAAACTTGTAAAACTCCATTTCTGGAATATTACGTGAGTTTTTTTATGAAAAGTTCTTTCTAGGCCAGGCCCCCCCACCCCAATACCAGTATGTTGCACCAAATTCCAATTTAAAAGTGCGCGTGAATTTCAAAAAACCGACTCGTCTCTTAACAGCGTAAAATTTTTTCGCGTAATTCAAATTACGAGGGAATTTCAAATTTGCATCCACCAGTTTTATTAAATACGCGGGAAGATTTTTCAAACGCAAAATTATGTACCTACTAGTATTAATTAGTTTTTAAGGGTAAAAGTTACGTGAACATCCTTATTTATTATTTTAAAATTAATCAGAAACAAACCATTATCAAGTGACAATTATTCATAATTAACATATATAATTGCCTTAAATTTTAGTAGTATATCTATAATATAACTGTATTTTTGTAAAAAATTAATAAATTCCTAAATAATATCCCTAAACTCCTTTAAATAATTTCCTATAGGTATGCTAAAAATTCTCTAATCTCCTAAATGATTCCCAATAGATATGCTAAAATTTAGGTAAACTCCTAAATGATTCCTTAAATGCATGGTAACAATTCCAATAACTTGTAAATGATTACAATAAGGCAATAAAAGGCAATATCATTTAGGAGTTTATGATCTAAATGATATTGCCTGTATTTCTAAAACTATTTTACCACAATAGGAGTTTCACTTCTGCCAGTTTTAACATTATTTTGCAAAAGCGTTCAGGTATCAAAATAGTTGTATTGAGCTGTATATGCAAAATCAAAAAGAGGGAAATCTCTGTGATTGAAAACTCTATGGTGAAAACATGAAGTTTTATCATTTTTAGCGCTATATTTACAATTATGCACTCAAAGTGGTGGTCTCTAAAGTGGTGCACTCTAAAAATAAACCTCTTTATAAAAATGAGTAAAACATACTTTTTATGTAAAAATGCACATTTCTCTCAAAATGGAAGAAACTTTGATTCGGATACTAATTAAATTTATGTAATAATTCACAAGTACAATAAAAATAAGTTTTCTAGCAAATTTGTTTTCAGAAAAATGATAAAAATGCATATTTCAATGGAATATATCTTTAAGTATACTATCTCTTAATTTACTCATTGGTTCGTACATCGTATAGCATTTTCAGGTGGAAATAATTTATACGGCCATTTTATTTTCACACATTGATTTATTTTTATAATTTTACGAAGGGAGGTTTTCTCTAGTTCTTATTACAGAAAGATTTCCAATGTTCAATTTAACCTTTCTATATATAGTCATTACTGTTTCAAATGTATTTGTACCCTTTATCTAATTATTATTTCATATATCTACCATAAAGAGTTTATATACACGTAGTTATTAATCCTATATTAAATAATATATTTGTACAGGCGTATTGTATATGTATATATGTATATGTATTAATAATAAATTAATCAAATTCATAATAATCACATTAATATATAAATTAATGTATTTATGATTACTTCAATGATAATATAAAAATAAACTGAAATTTAATTAACGATTAACGATTAAAATGTAAAATGTAAAATTATTTATTTCTGAAGTGGATTATACAAAGATGAAAGTTACACTTCAAAATCATAAATAATATGCATATTTTTAACATTTTGTAACATAATTATATCAAAGACGCAGCATTGTTTAAATTTAACTAAAATTTCATCTTATGATTGTTTTTAAATATTCGATATTCAAAACAATTGTAGCGTCCAATCAACATATCCTTTGGTATCCATTTCAATAAATATAAATATCTTTGTGTGCAAACAATATCAAAAGGATTAATTTCAAATGAATCCATTTATCTACCTATACATAGGTACCAACTATACATACTTATACATGCCTACCAATATAATATTTATTTATGATTGCATTACAGCTAGATAAAATGGAATATATATTTAAGACTATTCTAAACATTGGATTACGTTGAGAATTGCTCCTGCTCGGTGTACTATTCGCTGCCATTATTTCACATTCCAGTAATTGACGAAATAGAATGGTCAACAAGACAACTTCTCTTTATGTTAAATATTGGGATGCAGTTATTGGAAGCTGAAACAAACTAAAAGACTTTCAGAAGCTTTTGCTAGAAAGAGATTGAGTGATTTGTTTTTGTTAGTTACGTATAGAGTTGTTGAACGTGTCTATAATGTTTATATCAACTATAGTACACCTCTACACATATGTACACCTATTATATACGGCATACAAGGATCCTGTGAAAATTCGAGTGGATATTCTCAAATACAAAATTCTTGTATACACTACAGGGTGCGCTAATAATAATATATTAGCTATCCTTAAAACTATATTCATAGTCCACGATAGTGCATATACATGCATAATTGTCATCCACTTCTCTGTTTATAAAGTTGCTTATGTCAATTATGCACTGTTTGGATTACTGAAAGAAGACAAATATTCGGGCCTGAAAGTCTTCCTGGATGTAAAAGATACTGGTAACGCAGTCGAAAGGCATATGTGTATTATAATGTAAACATGACTTAGTGCACAAAATATCTTAGGTGGCTATTATATGCTTAAGCGAGGAAATGTATATTAAACTATTTTGATCATTCAATTTTGTCGATTGTAAATTTAAATGCATTAGGTATATATATCAAAATATTCAAGATGACTAAACGTTTGAATAATTTGAAGTTGGTTTTTGTTAATGTTTTCAATTATTAATTGATATGCAAAAAATGTTATATTTTATAATATATGGGCATGTTTTATTTTAAATTTGTTTTTGTAACTATGATAGTTATTATAATTTATGATAATTTGGTAGTAACTTACATGAATTTTAGCTATATTCATTATCAAAATTATATATCTGTATATTTGAGCTTTTTTACATATCCTAATATAGCCCTTAATTATTCTACATAGATATAGATAATTTTACATAAATATGGTGAATTGTAAATCTGGTTTTATTGAATATTCTAATATTCTAAAATCAGCATAAGAAGCAATTACAATAATAATGTATTTTAAATAAATTTCACAGTCATAATCTTTATGTATTAATGAGAAAAACCTTCAATTTGTTTGCTGTGAAATATTTTAGATTATTATATAATTATTAGATGTTTGGATATTAATTTTTATTTTTAATACAAAAAGTATATTATAATTAATCTATATATATATATACATATATATATATATTGTTTCCTAAGTAAATAAATAAAATAATCCCAATAAACACTTTATTAATTCTCATTTACATTTTAAATGACAAAAAATATAGTAGGCTAAAATAAATTTTACTTAAGCCACTTTATTACTATATACATAGGTATCGCAGAAAATTACAGCATGTTTATAAATCAACTTATTGTAAATGTTATAATTCTCAAGTTTTTCTAGAATCGTTTAATAATGGTTTGTATTGGTAACAAAACATTTTATTAATATAAGTTGGAGGATATTTATAATAATGTTGAATAAAATTTATTTAAATCAAGTAGATTATTTAGAATTACACAATACAATAAGTTACAATTAAACGGTAGTATTATGCCTAAAATACAGACTTCCCCAAATTTATAGGAAGAAACATTGGAGTTATACGTCACAATTCTCTTTTAATAATGAAATGAAACAAATACTATTATGAAAATTTCCTTTATTAATTAATTGCACAATATCAACCTGTTAAGTGATATTTTACATTATTTAAAACCTGAATTATTTAGAAATGTATACATTTGGTGCCAAAAATATATATAATCTCAGAAAAAAATCGGTTTGTGACAACATATAAAGAAATCCTGTTTACTTTTTCTAAAACTCATTCTGAAATTATATTCGAAAATTTAAAAAAAATATTAATAATCGTAAAAGTATTTATTATTTCAATAACAAATAATTCATTTTTGCACACAGATCATTAAACGCCATCAATCTTTACAAAAAGCAATAAATAGGAATTATAATCGTAAGTTTTATTAAAGTGTTGATAAAAATTGTTGATACAATTTATAATTTCGTTGAATATACATATACTGTACAGTTCAAAATCATATTTTTATTTATATATATATAATTCAGTTTACAAGTGTAATCTATATATATATTCAATATATTGAATTATGAGTATTAGTGTAATATCTTTAAAAAATGTGAGATAAATTTGTCAGTTACAATTTATAGCAAAAAATCATAAATAATTATCTAATATCAGTGAAATTACATCGGTCATTTAATATAAAGTTGATACATACATATTAATATTATAGTAAGCACGATAGAGTACACATATGACAAACGATTCTAAGAGCGCTGCTATGGACTCTTAAAATTAAATAAAATCTATTTTTCAGAGTTAAGAGTTAACCATAATTACGATGAGTACATATATATAACAAATATAATTTTATAATTATTAAATAATAAAATACTCAATACTAGAATAAATGACAACATTTTATTGTGATTTTACATTATTGTGATTTTGTTAATATTGACGGTCGCCATTCATATCTACCCTGGCAAATGTTTTAGCATTGAAAATTCCATTTATGATCATTTAGTAATCACTAAAATCCAAACGTTAAGTTTTTCAAAATTAAGGCTATATACAACAGGTAATTTATATATTTTTATTGCAAAATAACATTACTTATTTTTGGTATGTATTGTATAATGTATATATTCTTATAATTAGGTAGATAAATTTGTTCATCATTTTCATTTGTACATTAATATGCTAACCATTACATTTTGCACATTTATATATAAATTACTATTATACTTGGATGTATATACCTATATTCACATAATCTATTTCACTTTTCTATGCTTGTATTATTAATAAATAGATCGTTTCCGTTTTATCTATTTAGTTATGCATAGTACAAACAAATATTTTTTCAATATGCTACTCATATAAGCATGGGTAGACGAGCAATAATACAAAATTATTTTTTCGTTTGCGTTTAAATAAAAAATATAAGAAATGAAATTTACAATTAATTAAATAATTTTTAATATCTATTTTTTAATGTATACATTCAAAACACAGGAGTGATTTCTCTATGTATACTCTATGGTAAGCACAATAACCATCCATACTGTTTAGATTTATATAAATTGGTACAGTCATGAATTAACTTTGGTCGCGATAATTTAGTGTATATCATATATATTTATATATATATACATATTTAGCCTTAAATGAAAAAATGTATTTTATAATGCATAATGCACTATTATGTATTATGCACCAACTCCTGTTACACGCTAAATATACACACACATATACATACATATGTATATATATGACACGTATTTCATTAACACTTATAATAGACTATACATTTTATTATTTACACTTAAGGTAGGTATACCAAAAGTGGTTGGTCTAGATATTTCAATCAATAAAGGTCTATGGTTTACTCTCTCATTGTTAGACACAAAACATTAAATCATAGAGTAATAATAATAGAGTATTATTACTCTATGCATTAAATATTGCATATTTTCATGACTTTATAGTTGAATTAGTTATATGTAGCACGTATTCTTCTTAAATACTATCATAACCAATACTTTATTTTTTTTCAATTTTTTAATATTTTATTTAACCACTCTAGGCTCTCAGCATAAAGAATAAATGCAATAAAATTTTCAAAAATGAAAACTAACATTTATTTTAAAAATAAAATTATGCAATTATATTAAGTTCAACATTTTTAAAATCTTTTATGTCTTAAATTCTATAGGAAAATCAAAATAATAATCAAAACTAACTAAAATAAATAGAGTGGTGTAAAATTTGATTTCGATAGTTTTATATAAAACCTAGAAAAAAATGTTTGACAATACGTTATATTTTCAAATCAAATGATGTGATAAATGGTTTACGATTAAAAATGATCAATAGAAATAATTATATTTATCTCATGTGTATATTATTAAATTGCAACATGACGACATAGGTAGATTATAGTTTTCAATGAGTATAATATTTACATATGTATACTATTTATATGCATCATATATTAATATAAGTACGGTACATTGCAGAATACTGATATTGTATTAGGTAGTATTGTCCGAGTTTGTCGAAAAATAATCCAATATATTTTTATTTTTCATAAATAATCATGTTAAATAATATTTTTAATTCATATATTTACTATTTATTATTTAAATATATATACATTATATTTTTCAAAAGAGAAAAAATGTAAATAGCGCAATGCTGTATATTAAATAAACCACTGTTTGTGATTTAATTAATATACAGCAATGCACTATTCACAACTGTTCTCTTTTTAAATTAATATTCTGTTTAGAAAATCGCATTAATATTTAAAAAAATTTAAAAATAAAGCCGTCACAGGTGTTGAAATGTAATATAACTTACACCATTTCATATTTTTTAATTGTACAATATAATCTATTTTCAATGGTTTCTGATTAATACGTATTAATTATTTAAAAATTAATTATTTTAAATAAATTGATTAAAAATAAATATTTATTTATACCTATAGTAACTAAAATTGAAAACATTTACTTTAAGTATATTAATAGTATTTATATCTTATACTGTAAAATATTGTATTAAGCTATTTTGTCTCAGTTTGTCCTTTTTTACATTAGTAAAAAAATCTATTTTTTTAAATTTACTTAGTTATTTTTCTTTATCAGTCATTTGAAATCATTTTTTTCATTTTTTATTACATATATAAACATAAATGTTGGATTTTCAATATGAAAGAAAAATAAAACCGGCACGGATATTTCAATTCATATATTTTAGCACAAATTTTACAGAGTATCGCGATTAAGCTTTAATTTGTATTAATTTGTATCCGAAGGGCTAACATAATACATAAATAACTAATTTAATTAGCTTAATTTATTTTGGTAATAACTTATCAGTTACGGATATTTCAGATTAAAAAGTTTTTATTTAAGTTTTTAAGAGTTTATAGATAAAATAGTAAATATAAAAATATTTTTGAACAAACTAATATTTTTTTGTTTAACCCCTAACCTATTTCAAATACTTCTCAAAATACTTATTTGAGAAGTTTTTTCAATATTTCTGTTGAAAAATACTTTTGATAAAAGAATAGGATTTGCCGCATCTTTATATAGCTAAATATTTTGATTTTTGTTCTATAAAAAAATTTGTATAATATATAATTTAATATTTTTGATTTTCAAATAAAAATAAAAGTTTACATAATTTCAAAACAGAAATTGTTTTAGGATTAGTCGTGTATATTAACATTGTCTGATTAACAAATTAGTACCAACATGTACGAAAGAATTCCCAGAGACTAATTTTGAAGCTAGAGCTCGATGTGATAAATTAATTTTGACACTTGGTCCATGGAACGTTGAAGTTTCACTGTACATTGTAAAGCGGGAAATGAAAAAATAATCAACTGAGAAGGGGCAAATGCGGTTATAAAACGCCTGTTGTATGATTAAGTGTTATATTAATTATAAATTTGAAATCTAATTTTGGTTTTGCTTAGATTCTTTATAATTATAAATATAAGTCAATTGTGAAAAGGAAATGTTAATGAAAATTTTATACTGATCATTGGTCGAATCATGATTCATTATACAGATAAGTTTTCGGTTTAATAAATTTCACAGAGTAAAAAAATAAAAGTACATTTCTAACAAGTTGATGGTATATTTCAATATATTTTATAGGAAAGTTAAAGTGATTGAATTACAATTGATTAATTAGATCACTTATAAAATCATTATTTAAAGTTAATTGTTTTAAAAATATGATAAATATATGCAACAAAATACACATAGCGTCAATTAGAGTAGTTAAACAGATAAATTGGTTAATATCGATAACTGTAAATATTAGACTACAAATAGTGTGAGTACATATTATATCATAATGGGTTAGGTGATTTATATATGTATCAATTAAAAACACAACGTACTGTGTTCAATATGGTTATTTTAAAACTGCATAAAATAATTTTATAGTGCGTATATATGTCTCGTGTGTGTCACAATGTCGCAAGTTGTATTCAGTTTAAAGTTCCTAAGTATCGACGGGGGATTCAATCGCATATTGATAGCTCAAAGTGGTTGTTTCCTGAAATAAATTGAAGCAAGAATGTACTTAATTTAATACAGGCCGTAGAACTCATATCACAATTTAAAATAAAATCATAAATATTGAATATTGAATATTCATAAATAATTAGATTATATTATACAGTCATCAGGACAGATATATTAACACGCATGTATGAATTAAACGCAATAAAAGGTCCTAATTAGTTCACAGAGACAGTATAAAATGAATGAAATACAAAAGCTATATAGGTGTATATAGATATATAATTTTACATATATCATAGCAGCTACAGTTAAACACAGGTCATGCAAAGGTGCAATATGTTTATCTAGATACTGATACTAGAATTGAACGAAGAGCATTTGGTTACAAACCATATCATCTTAAATTGTTACATGGCCTACTCAAGGATGACTATCTAGAGATGTGCGAAATCTTCTTGAGTCAATTGAATGAGAATCACTATAATTATTAAAATATATATTTGATTAGACGAGGTATCTTTCAAATTGAATGATGTTATTTATAGACACAATTGTGTGTATTATGCATCAGACAATTCTAATATATGGTGGTGGAAATGTAAGTGAACCAACATCAATGAGGAGTAATCGTGTGGAAGCCATATCGAGTACTGGCTTAATCAAACCCTACTTTTCCAATGAAACTGTTAATTTGAATTTCTATATTCAAATACTAGATAATTAAATATTACCCATACTACAAAACAAGGATACATAATTCAAATTGATTAATGTTATGCAAAATCATGCCCACTTCGCTATGGAAAAATGTGTGGACATTTTTAGATAAAAATTTTGAAGTTGGTTCGTTTGTAAGACGTGGTTCCATTGATTGAGCTCCCAGATCTTCCTCTTATAGATTTTTTGTAGAGAACAATTAAAGATTACATTTTTGCTTCACATCCGACAATAATTCAACATTTGAAAGACTCGATAACACACTTAATAACAATAGCAAATTTTGTGGGAAAGTATGTCAGTCAGTATTTTAGAAAATAGAAATGTGTACTTAAGCAAATAGAAGCCATTTTGAACAATATATATAACTTTTTGGAATGTTTGCTTAATATAAGATTCTTGCAAGTATATTTACTCCTATACTATAAGTTTTGTAATTCTATAACTTTCTTTTATTAAATACACCAGTACATTTATTACCTTTGTCAACTTTTGCTCCACCCAATCTATCAGCGGATACTCAGATAAAAAACTATTTGAACACCGATTTTCAATTATTGTAACATGTATACACATTTTTGACTAAAAGTAAATATAACTGACAATAATATTTTAGATATATACACAATTTGTAAAAAAAAAGTCAAATACTAAAATTGTTCTATTATATGTTGCATAGAATAAAATATTTATCTATATAGTTAATAATAGATTTATTCTATCATAAGGTTAAATTATAAATATACGCTTTATGCCTTATATTCCATCTTTTCAAAATTGAGCAATAATAATAATAATAGTATATTTTACCACCATATCTGTAAAACACAATCAAGATGGAACAACAGAAAATAGTAGAATAGAACAGAATGCATTACAAAAACGAATCAAACAAATTAAACATAATAAAAAAGGAAAATATGAAAAAAAGCCTGGTGAGTAACAAAAGGACAGTATACTATAGTTAGAAAAAATATGTTTTTAATAGTTTTTTTAAATATAACAATATCTCGCTCGGAATGGATGGAGGAAGGAAGATAGTTACAGTTATCGGGACCGCTGAAATAAAAGCCTCCAGACGAGGCAGCAAACCCAGCGATAGGCTGATGGAGAAGCGGTGCGGATTGTGTAATTCGATTTTTAATCAATTTATCTGTTTTTAAATAATTAATTAATGTATCAATGAAGGCGTTTTTTCTATTGCTATATAATTTGATAAAACAAAATCAATACATCATTTTGTATTTTTACAGCAATATACAAGTATATTTAATCGCTGAGTTGGAATACTATTTCGTGCATTAACATATTTTGTTTTACTGAGTAGAAATAGAATAAACGCTTTTATTCTTATAAGAATTATATATAAATGTTTGACTATAATTAAAAACGGTTACATAATGGAAAAGATTGCATTGAAATTACAGAATAGACGTACGTCATTATAATTGATACACATGCAACTATGCCGTTACAATCCTGTACTAAGCAACATTTTCCAGGTAAATATCGGTGTGCCATTCTACTTAACAAATACTGAATACCAAAGATTAAACTAATATTTCCCATTTCATATTTTTACGTAATATATTTCGCATTAATAGTTTTGGACATTTTAATGCCTAAATTTTCATGAACGTGTAAAATATGTTGTTGACATTTTTATGGGTTATAATTGTTATATAATAAATAATAAGCAAAAATACATCCAATAGAGACCTATTAGAAAAGGTGAGAAAACTTAAGATAAGATATCAGTGCCGTAGCCAGGATTTTAAAACTAAGGAGGCACCACGTTTATAGGGGCGCCAACATGGCTTCATATTTTTAAAAGGCGCCATGGTATATTTTATACAATTTTATATTTTACTCATATTATTTTTGTATTATTTTCTAATTTTCCCCAA